>JACTOM010000932.1:486217-560734 GCA_015832385.1 Elymnias hypermnestra | reverse complement strand
TCTCGTCATACGGGATCGTGATATCCACTAAAAACACCCGAGACTGTGCCCGGTCCATTATCACGATATCAGGCTTGTTGGCCAGTATGGTCCTGTCCGTGATAATGGACCGGTCCCAATAGAGTCGGACATTATTATTATAATTATTATTATTATTATAATAAATGGCTACTAAACAGACAAATTCTTCAGCTTATTATGAATGTAGTGTGACATTGGCCCATTGCTAAGTTGATGCGAATTCAATTTAATTTGCTAACCTTGACACAGCGTGAAGACACGACCTGCATTCATTATGCTCTATACAATCCCGTCACCCATTCCATAATGTCAGCACAATGACTTAACAAAGCAGAGGTGAATAAAATTTAGATTAAAAAACGGCAACTAGTTTATTACTCTCTCATCTTTAGGGATCAGCATCCACACTTATAAGGGAGAGGTTTCTTAAAGCATAGAACCACCACGCTACTCTACTGTTAGTTACCAGGCTTCACAAATTCCAGAATTGTTTCCGCAGGATATCTGTAAATAAACTTAGTGATTCCGCGGCTACTTGATCGAGATTCTACGCGTTTCTATCATAAAAAAGTAAGTAAGTAGCAGCACTTTAACGTCCCACTGCTGAGCACAGGCCTCCTCATACCGGGGACCGAGAGTTTTTAGAGCATAGATCCAGACCACGCTGCTCCACTGCGGATTGGTAGGCATAGTACACAAGTGCACTCTCTATTCCTTCACTCTCATAGTCCGATGTGACGGGATCCGACACGACCGGTGAGAGATCAGGCGCAGGACCGACAGCTTAACGTGCTTTCCGAGGCACGGCGGTGGATCACACCGCCAACTTCCCAAGTTCGGGCAAATATTGAGAAAATCTTAATAGAAAACTCAATATCGAATGATGCCCGGGTCTGGCCAATTGGCCTCGAACCTAGGACCTCATGTCTGTAGTCAAACATGCTAACCACTAGACCAATGAGGCAGTTTCTATCATGGTTCTATAATTTAGATTAGAATATTCTAAACCGTTGTCAATGTCAGAAAATTGTTAGTCGTCATTACTATCAACCTGAAAGATGGCATAATTTTTAGACACAATTTAGTCTTGCCAAAGTGGTGTCCTATGATTGAGGAAACAGGAGTCTAGGCGTTTTACTACTAGGCTAAATCTTTAATCGTAAATGGCAATTGGTCAGCACTTTTAACCAGGCACAATTTAGTCTTATGATTGATGAGACTTTTATTTTCCAGTAGGACGTTATTGGGCTGTTACTTACCTTATCTTTACCTTAAGGTGGTTTCCAATCTGATAAAGACAGTAGCACTTTCTGCAGGAGATATTATAATGCTGCAGTTTATGCTTTCTCTAACAATCGCGAAAGGAAATCTTAAACTTTTACTCTCTTCCACAGTATTATTCAGCTACTGCTCAGCTTCGATGACTGGGTCGGGCTATTTTAAAATAGATAATTGGGGCTTAAAGTCTCAATGTTTACCAAATGTTGGTATGTTGGGAGTTTACTTCATCCCCATGCTCTACGCTGATGATAATACTTGCGTCATCCGCTAATGAGCTACAGAAGATGTGAAATATTATGAATAAAGCTTTGAAAGGGAATGAAATGAAAGTAAATGTAAACAAAACGAAAGTTATGCTTTTTGAAAGAGATGAATCTATGATGAATGGCGTTATTTTGATAGATGGGGAACAAGTGGAAGAGGTGAAAGAATTTGTATACTTGGGATCTAAATTTACAAAAGATGGAACATGTGAAAGTGATATTGAAAGGAGAGTGAATGCAGGTCATGTGGTAAATCGTGCTCTGGACGCCTTTATGAATAGCTAGATGGTGTCTCAAAGGGCTAGACTGGCTGTGCATGCTGGAGTGTTGGTGCCAACACTTATGTATGGGAATGAAAGTTGGGTATAGCAGAAGAATCACAAAAGTAAAACATGCGGTAGTGATGAGAGCGTTGAGAAGTATGATTGGATTTAAACTGAGTGACAGAGTAAGAAATAGTGTGGTAAGAGAACGTTGTGGTATAAAAGAAGATGTAGTGACTCTAATTGAGAAAGGTATGCTTAGATGGTTTGGGCATGTAGAGAGAATGAATGAAAGGAGACTGACAAAAACGATTTATGACTCAAAAGTGAATGCGAAAGTTGGAAGGGGAAGACTAAGGCGAACATTCCTGGATCAAATCCAGGACATTATTTAATAAGGGCCAGGTCAAGAGTACTCTAAACCGACGAACTTGTATGAAAGCTTTAATGAGAATGAAAAAAGCGAAGGAGAATGCAAGGATCGTGGCAAGTGGAAGGATGTTGTCTCTGAGGATGAGGCGTGATGCTATGTTTGTATATAAATATAATTTGTGTCGCGGTGTGATTAAGAAAAGGTGACCAGGCTAACATGTTAAATGTTACATTTTATTGAATTTTAACGAATGAATGCCTGAGTGAATGGGTATATGAATGGTCTGATGAATAATTGAATGAAAAAGCGAATGAGTGAATCACAGAACTCCTATTTCAATTCTGTGCTAGTATTTTAAGTGCTGTTAATCATGTGCGTTTTTGCTGGTTAATTATTATATTAAGTGTTTATATTTGAATTTAAAATTTGAGACAAATTGTTCCAGCATACCGTTGCAGTATATTTAAAACTGCCTTTTAAATATATAGGCCTGTGGGAATTGATTTTTAATGCGTATGTAGTTTGTGTGTAGTGTTCACTTCACACATTCAGGGCAATTTACAGGATATAGATAATGAGGAAGCTTGTGCTTTATTATCCCAAATGATGAGTATGTTATGCCGTCTCCTGTGCTTAATATTCTTCTCGTTGACTTTGATTCGCTGTCCCGTAAGGATTGTGATAGCGAAGGAATAGAGAGTGCTTTTGTAATTACTGGACCACTATTATGTCTACTGCTCTCAAAGCTACTCTCTTCATGAGATAGGCAGTTGTGGCCGAATTTCGATCAGGAAGATGCCATTATAAAGATCTATGTGTTAAATGTCTTCTATAGTCATTTATGTCAACGTGTCATGATTCATAAATATTATGACAGATCACCTTAGAAGCTTATGAACTCGTGCCACTTAATGAATGGATAAGTCCTGGGATTATAACGGATTTAAGGGCCAAGTATATAAAGGCCTCTTCACAGAGTAAATTGAATATTCAAGTTTATGTTTATCATAATGGACTTAATTTCCATATCGTATTTTATGGGTGTCTTCTCAGTAGAATCAACTTTATCAACTTATGTTACCGATGGTCAGACTGATGATGAATCGATAGAGGTTTTTCAGAATATGAAGTGTTAGTAACAATGATATTACAGACTATGTAAGTGACGTTAAATTTTACATAGTAAAAATGATGTTTCTTACGCTGTCTGTTCGCTTAGATCATTTAAACTATACAAAGGTTTCTAATGCAGATTTAGATATGCAGCAACAGATAGAGTGATTCAAGATAAAGGTTTATATGTATAATACATACATATTATAGTAAAGAAAAACCCAAAAAATTCAAAGATTTGTAAGGCATTGTTGTAAGGAACATATGTTTTGTGTGCTTAAATAGCAAACGCTGGCTAAACCTTACGAGATAGTTAAAATTAATGTTCTACGAAATTGTATATGATAAAAAGGTCATTAAATAAGTATACGACGTATTTATTTATCTCTAAAAGATAACCCACAATAAGCACTTTTAATATTTACATATTACAATAAAGTAAGACTGCCTCATTGGTCTAGTGGTTAGCATGTTCAACTACAGACATGAGGTCCTGGGTTCGAGTTCCGGGTCGGGCCAATTCAAAAATCAATATTGAGTTTTCTATTAAGATTTTCTCAATATTTTCCCGAATTTGGGAAGTTGGTGGTGTGATCCACCCCCGTGCCTCGGAGAGCACGTTAAACCGTCGGTCCTGCACCCGATCTCTGTCTCCGGTTGTGTCGGATTACCGTCACATTGGACTATGAGAGTGAAGGAATAGAGAGTGCATACTTCTTGTGTACTATGCCTGCCAATCCGCAGTAGAGCAGCGTGGTAGGTCTATGCTCTAAAAACCCTCTCTCCTCGGAGTGAGGAGGCCTGTGCCCAGCAGTGGGACGTTAATGGGCTGCTACTTACAATAAAGTATGTGTTATTTACCGAGCTATTTTATACAATACAGTATTATTCCTTAACCAATTAAATATAGTACATATATTGTATATTTCATGTAGAGCAAAACTGTCTTTAAGAGCATTTCATTTAAATGGATATCTTAGAAGATATCAGTGGTTTCAATTGTAAAGGCACAAGCGTCGGTCATGGAGTGTGGCAGAGTTGCATGAGCATCAAATAGATGACGTAGCTAGTATATAATAAATCTAATATAGTATTATATAAAAATTTGAGCTATATCATATGAATACAGCCTTAGGTTGTCTCTCGAAGCTTGTAAAAGTCGAGTTTAGACGTGGGCTTGTCAATTTATCAAGTGAATTATATTTCGTCTCGTGCACACGTGAATAGTAGAAAGCTTATGAAAGTTGTATGTCCCTATACTGTTAGTTTTATGTACCTATATCCCTTATTTATATCTTAAACTATTACTAGTTGACACACGCAACTTCTGTGTACACTTTTCAATCAATCAATCAAAAATATCTTTATTCAAGTAGGCATATTACAGCACTTTTGAATCGTCAAATTATATTTTTTTTCCACACTCTGATTCTAATATACATCTGATGACGGTACTCAAGATCGGCTTAAAATCTAAAGTTACGAGGGTTCCTTCGCGCCCTGATCCGAGAAGAACCCACAACAAACTCAGTCGGGTTTTTTTTTTTACCATCATCATTACAATAACAAATTAGTTTACTATATTTTAATTAAAATTAGAGCAATTTGTTCACTCCCAAGCGTTTCTATCGTCTAGGTAATCTTGCAACTTATAATACGATTTTTCTATCAACTTTCTTTTAACAAAGACTTTGAATTTATTAATTGACATCTTTAGAACGTCTTGTGGGAGTTTATTATAGAAACGTATACAGTTACCCTTAAATGAGTTGTTAATCTTATGCAGCCTACTAGAATTTATAACAAGTTTGTTTTGGTTTCGTAAGTTATATGATGTACATTCACTCTTTTTATTAAAAGAGTCAATGTTTTTATGTACATACAACAAGTTTTCTAATATATATACGCAGTGAAAAGTCGGACTTGAGAGTCTACTTAAGTAACTTAGTTAACAGCAGAACTCATTGTCTTTCTCGGTGGGAAATGTGTTAACGCTCGCCGAGTGGAGTAAAAATCCATTCGGCAATGTAAGACTCGCTGGACAACCAGAAAACTCACTTAAACCCAACGAAGCCCTTTTCATCTAATGGGTAAGGGGCCAGAAGTTCGCCAGCACATTCGATTCTGATGGCACCCCAGATGTTTCCTACAGAAGGTTATAAAGTAAGCTAGATGAGTCCGTAGCATCAGAATCCGAGCCGATCGGATTCTGATTGAAAGGTAGAGAGGATCTCAGGTCCTCAGCAGCGGACGTGGCCACTGTGGAACCATGGCTTACCAGCAGGTATGGGTCACTCTCTTTCAGAGTGAAGAGCTACCCGCCTGCCATGAGTGTGGTGACGCTGTCGACTCAACTCACCACACTAGCAGAACGTACAGCCTGGGTACCTCAGCATCACCTTCCGGTGGCGTTGATTGGCGAGGATCTATCACTGGAAAGCATTGTCGGCGCGATTTTCTCCAGTGAGCGATGCTGGGCGGGAGTGCCCCTCTTCTGAGAGACTATCATCTCCCTGAAAGATGCCCACGAGTGAGAGAGGGAAAACGCAGTATTTGCACCCGTCATCGTGATATGACTTCAGCGTGGAATGTGCGAGCGCTCCTCGGATGTTCCACTAATGGATGAAGAGGGTTCCGTTGGGTTTTAGTGGGTATTGCGAGGTCTCCCCCTTGCCGGAACCCACATTCCCGACGCTAAATACATAAATGCATTGCCCAGCGTAAAAAAAAAGTAACCGGTCGTACGCCTACTGCTCCTCAACCTTCTCTGGTGGAGAGGGGCTCTCTTCCTCGAGCTTGCCTCCTTCTGTAAGATGACAGACTCACAAAATTAGACGAAAGTCCTCCATGCCGTTTCGTGGCCGACCATAGCGGCAACTATGGTCAACAGCGTGAGATCCGTGCTTCCTGCTGACCAACCAATTGCGGCCTGATCGCTGCCAACGTGACAATGCTACCCGCTATCGGAGACTCGAGGTCTATCCACATTAGGCCGTCAATGGAAATCGATTAAGTAGATTCGGAGTTTACCTGCATAATTGCGGATAACTTTAACATCCCTTCAAAGTCAGTCCAGCTCTTAACTGTCTTTATAAAACGTCGTTGAAAAGTGCTTGAACTGGAAACCATATAGTTCTTGTAAAAGTATCTGAAGGTCCAGAGCCTCCTGAAGAATGTTCTAATTCGTTAATTAGCTAATTAGCGAGTCGGGCCGCATTTAGAATAATGACCGCAATTACCTCATCATGTCATATCTATGGTGACACTGTGCACCATTGGAATTGGAGTATACAGGTTAAAAATACCATCTAATTTGGAAATTTTAAAACTTTGTGCCATCGAATTTGTGCACAGTGGGTATAATCTTGCATAACCTGATCTTTCTTTTAAAAGCCAGGTATCTTTACAAGATTCCCCCTCCCTACTCATTATATTATACCATCATTTTCTTTAGATTGAATGTCCGATTTTAATAATTCCACCAGTATTATACAGATATTGAAATGGTCTTTAATAAAATATCATTCAAATGGATAAGGATTAATACAGAGGTATGAATAATTAGGTTTGATTATTGTCGCCACTTTTATTGACTTTTATAACGTAAAAGAATTGTTATAGTGGCATAACTACAGTAGTTAGACATATGGTACCCTGGACTTTTTTGTAGATATTAATACCTTCTATAATATTGTAGAATATTTTTTTGTTCTATCATTTATAGTTTCCCCAGCGCACGCGATGAAAGATTTTTGTGACCAATTTTCTTTATACCTTCGGTTACATTATTATTTATTAGGGATCCCTATATTTTGTTGAGAAAGTAATATAGCCTTCGTCACTCAGTGAAAATGCAGCTTTCTAATGGTGTAAACACTATTAAAATCGGTCCAGTAGTTTTTGTGTGAAAACGTTACAAACATAGATACAAAAACGTAAATGTTTCCTCTTTATAATATTAGCTTAGAAGAGGAATTAATTTGCTCCCACCCTTTTCTATTATCTCAGTAATTCTTTAAGAATTTGTATTATTAAAGATCATCTCTAAAGGGTCTTTTGGCAAATTATTATTGAAATATATACATTTACCTTTAACGGTCATTAATTTAATATAGTCATATACTTAACGCAATTAATAAAATAATGTAAATATCAGTATAAAACTGATTGTGGTCTTGTGAGAAATGCATATGACAAGCCAGGCAAATGATTTCTGAATCTTTTTTACCTTAAAATATGGCTTAGTTTCAATAACTATGATTAAGTACGTCTTGCAAATTACCCTCGTACTAAATATTTGTCCACATATGGATTTATATTAGCTGGTGACATGCCATCTTCTAAAATGTAGGTCTGTACATTCTCCAACTGGTCTTTTTCTAGTAAATTTCCTCTGAGCATTATCGAATTTGTGCGAAGGTCGCTAGTTCCTTAAATCCGGTCCCAACTGAGTAAAACCGATGTTTATCCAATTTTACATGCAAATTAGCTTTAACTATTCAATGTATTTATAAAAACATAGTTTTTCTAAGTCTCATAGCGCCATAGAGTTTTAATTAACCGCAGTTATGTTGATGTGTTTACTTTCAAAGTAGATTTGTTTTTAAACATTTTTGTTTTTCAAATACTTGTTATTACAGTGTAGCCTTAATGAGCTTAGATATAACGTATCTAATGCAAATTCCTCCTTAATAATTTACACGATCGCTAAATCAGTTCAAGAATAGACTGGACAAGCACAGAAATGGCAAAAAGCACAATTGAATACATTAAAATTGATATAGTTGCATCAGCGAAAGCTGCTTAGCCTATTATAAATAATAATAATATTTCTTCGGGACAGTAGACAAACTTATACTAATCTAAGTTGAACTAGTTAATTCAGAAATTTTTTCACTGGAGAAAAGCTTAGGTTGTTTTTAAATTTTATGTATATTTCGGTGAAAATAAGAAGAGCATAGAATAGGGAATACGGCTTCCGCCGGCATCGTCATTAGTGGGGGTCCATAATTCAACCTCCGTTGGGTTGGTGGGTAATGTTGGTGCAATCAAGCATTTCATTAATTAACTCAGATTATAATGTCCAATCACTTAATGTTCCCGATATCAATTTATACAAACACATTACCAATAATAGAAACGCGACAGTTTCAACAGTCGACCGATCCGGCAGACCGTCACTCGAGAATGTCGAGCACGCCGCCAGCTTGTGGCTCATTGACTTTGTCCAGCGTGGATAGATGGTGCGAGCGTTCCAACTATTTGACTCCGACTTATATTTATATGATAATGTAAGGGTAGGTAATTGACTAAATGAAATATATTATTGATCAAGTTTTATGTTATATGCTCAATGGTATATGTCTATCGCACACTAAACACTGAGTAGAGGTATGAAAGCGTCTGTTCGAAATACGGCTAGCGCTGTTAGCGTTGGGTTAAAGTGAGAGAGGAGGAGCCGGCCTATTGCGTGAGAGAAAAAGAAGCCAGACACTTAAACGAAGTTATCACTTTAGTTATTGAAAAATTATTTTCTTTTACAGGAGGAGTTGGATTTGACAGCCGTTAACAAAGCAGCGATGATGGAGTTACCAGCTGCGAAGAAATGGCAGATATACTGTAGCAGACGACCTCCCCCTGGACAAACGCAGCCCCTGGCCACCGCACCACAAGTAGAAGACTATATTAAGGCACTTAACGAAATTGCAGATGTAAGTTATACAATTATACTAAAATAAACTTGATTTGTATTTAAGAGTATACATATGTTTAAATCACAAAAATTGGAGTTACTTTGGATCTAAAATTATATTTTTTTCTGGTTTTCAGGCTTTTGCTTCGTCTGAGGGTGTTTCAGCAACGGAAGCCTGTGCTCTGGTGGATGGATTGAAGACCGCGTTACGAACTCGGGCCCATAGTTTCGTTATCCGTTTCATCAAACAAGGTGGCCTTGCTACTTTACTGGAGGCTTTACAAAGAGCCCCCAGGGATGATGCCATCACGAGACACAACCTCATCGCAGGCATCAAGGCCCTCATGAACAATTCTGTAAGTTTGATCCATAAACGAACATCCTAACATAACTGTTTGAAATTTTACTATAAGTAGAGTTAAATTACGATTTTACCACAGGAGGAAGGAAGGTCTAGACAAAACCTGCATAACCTGGTAATTAATATGGAACGTCAATTGTTAATCACTTACCATTTTTAATTTATGGATTATATTAAAGACTCTTAAGGGTCAATTACATGGAGAATATGCGCCGAGAGCTTATAAATAAAGTTCGTTTGAATTCTGGTCAAGCATCACCAAGTTTCACCAAGTATAAAGAAACGACCATGATTGTTTCTTCTTTTCTATCTGTCATTGTGCTATTCGGTGAAGGAAACATTGAGAGGAAACCAACATATCTCAGGAGTAATTCTGGAGTACGTAAAGCCTTCTTTTCACTCTGGTAAATGCCTTTACGCATCCCAATCAGATCTAAATTTTATACCAAAATGCTTATTAACACCAGACGAAGCCCTCTCCATCTTTAAGTGGAGAATCAGAGGATCAACATCAAGAGCAAGAGCATCCAAGGCGTCCTCTTTCTGTCTCTCATTTGCCTCCTTCACCGAAATAATAGTCTCATAGAAATAAGTGAGGAGTCCTTTGTCTGGGATATTAGTAGACTGTGACTGATTAACTTTATTTATAAAAAAGTTCGTGCGTACAAAGTACACATGTCAGAAGTGAAACTTCACCTTAAGTACCATACACTTTATGTAAATATTGCAATGCAGCAATAAACGTAAGCTCTTTACAATTTGATTACAGACAGTTGGATATTCTCCACAAATCGTACCCTTACTGTAAGCCGTTGAGGAGTGCCATTAATCATCATATTTGACTACGACAATAACTTGACCATACCGACGTTTTGCTCCTAAGAATCGAAAAGTTCCGTTACTTTGCCATGGATCCCATGATTACCTAATAACCTAACCTAACCAAAATATCATCAAACAACTCTTGAAGTATATCCTTTTCAGTTATTCGTCCATTTTTCGTACACATGCTTAATGCAAATTTAAGACTAATACGGTTTTCTCATGGATGCCATCATCAGAACTGGACGCAAACATAAAAAGAGACGCATTTACTTCGTATAAATTTTACCCTCATGTGCCTAAAGAAGTTTCACTTCAATAAGTATTAAAACAATATATATTGATATATTCTTTTGTATTTCTAGACGGGTCGAGCCCACGTCCTAGCACATCCGACTAGTATAGATTTGATAGCTCAGTCAATGGATACGGAGAACGTCAAAACCAAAGTGGCTGCCTTGGAAATTCTAGGAGCAGTCTGCCTTGTACCTGGGGGTCATAAAAAGGTAAGAATAAATTGCATTTTCATCAAAAGTTCGTCGTTTTGGGGCTTCCAGTTGTAATGAACATGATATTCCGTATAATAGTGAAACAGTCAACTTAGGAATAAGAACGGAATTGTTTTTATTCCTTAAAATTCAGTTTGTATGTGCAAACCGCACAATAGTTACGCCTGGAGCGCGTATTGTTTCCTAATCGAAGGCCACCAGTGTGTGAGCGGGACAGCGCTATCGTTTGATAGGCAACAGTGTGCGAGAGAGAAGGCACACTACCATTTGTTGCACACTGGTGTGTCATCGAACACCAGAGTTGCATCAGGCATCACAACTTCTCCCGTCCATTATTTAAAATGACTTGATTTTTTTTTTACAATCTAACCAATTTATGGATTGGAAAGATTGTCGCATTAAGCTTCAATTTCACTCCTTTTTGGTCACAATACGACTATTTCTTTCTGACTATGAATGAATATGGATTATTTTCTCTTTGTTCATCGGTATCTCAGAAACCACTGATCGCACAGAAAATCTACTGTGGATTTCATAAACTTTCTTTTAATTATCAATCAATCAAAATTTCAAACGCTTTGTACAAAAAAAATGAAAAAATCTGAATTTATGAGCATAAAAAAGGCAAAAACGTCATCCTCTCAATTGAGTGAAACAAAAAAACGGCTTGATAGACCGAATTAAAACTTTTTAGAGCTTTTTAGAATACAACGTGGCATGTGATTATCTAGAAGACCCCTAAAAGTTCTATTATTGTCTTGTTAAAATTCATTTAGTTTGTAAAAAATTGCTGAAACTTTAGATTTTTTTGACTACGTATTTTGTCTATATTAGAATCCTATCAGCTTCATCAGTGGCATATATAAAATGTCTACATATTTAATTATATCTCAAAGGGATTAGGCAGAATTTTTGGTGAAAGCTCTGAGGCTGACTGAATTTTTTCAAAAATTATCATTATATTTGAACCAACTTTCACCAAACCTTGGTAAATAATACTATAATCTTCCTCAAGAATCCCTCAATATATTTCAATATTATTTTTATATTTCCAGGTGTTAGAAGCCATGATCCATTACCAGAAGTATGCAGGCGAACGTGCCAGGTTTCAAGGCATAGTCAATGAACTGGATCGCAGTACAGGCGCCTATCGAGACGACTTGGGCCTGAAAACGGCCATAATGTCGTTTGTGAATGCAGTATTAAATTACGGGCCCGGCGAGGAAAGCCTGGAGTTCAGGCTACACCTGCGATATGAGCTACTCATGTTAGGAATACAGCCTGGTAAGGAAAATATATGTGTTGATTCCTTTGACAAGGCTGATTTGAACTAGATTGCCCGTGTCAACTACTGGTTGACAGTTATTTGTGTTCTGATTATATAAGTGATGTGAATAACATTGAAAACCCTTGAGGTAGGTTTTAATTTTTAATATATGAGTCTGATTTTTTTCACTATCTCAAAGTTTAGCACAACATGATGCTACACCAGTCTTAATTTAATAAACAAAAGATAAACATAAAAATCATAACATTTGGTAGTTTTACATGAAAATTTAAGCCCCAAGAGCCGCTTTAGCGTCATTGACCCCCGGGGCAATTGACCTCCGTTCGAAACGGGCAGGCGCCGGTTATTTCCATGAAAAAGCGCGGGGAAATTACGAGGTCAAATAAAATGCAGCTTGGCAGTCTAAGGATTATGGCACACTAATATTAACGCCATCTTTTCATAATTCCGAAAACTGTGGCGTTTACACAAAGTGGAATTTCTGTATATACATTCAAAAAACGTACTCCAATAAGGGCCTCGCTGGCGCAGTGGTGCGAGTATGCACTTCGCTAGCGGAGGTCCCGGGTTCGATCCCCGGTAGGACGAATTTAGGAAATTGTATTTTCTAATTTGTCTGACTCTGGGCTGGTGGGAGGCTTCGGCCGTGGCTAGTTACCACCCTACCAGCAAAAACGTACCGCCAAACAAAAAAGTTTGTGTTCCGGTATGATGCTGTGTAGAAACCGTAAGGGGTATATCGCCTCTTAACAGATTAGCGCGCTTCCATCTTAGACTGTATCATCACTTACCATCAGGTGAGATCACAGTCAAGCACTAATGCATTTCGGGACGTCCGACAGGATTGATAGCTTAGCATTCATTCTCTCTACGTGCCCAAACCATCTATGAATACATTTCTCAACTTTAGTCACTACATATTTCTTACTTTGTCATTTATGGATTGGAAAGTTTGTCTATTTAGCTTCACTTTTGGTTGTTTATAGCATAATATGGCTATTTATTTCTGACTCTAAATGAAAATGGATCATTTTCTCTTCGTTTGTCGATATCTCAGAAACCATTGATCGCACAGAAAATCGACGGTAGATTTTACAAGCGTTCTATTTGTTTTCAAAAATTTCAAACGCTTTCTGCAATAAAAGTGGAAAAAAATGAGATTTTTACCAATTATAGGCATTTGCAAACTGCCTCATTGATCTAGTGGTTAGCATGGTCGACTACAGACATGAGGTCCTGGGTTCAAGTCCCGGGTCGGGCCAATTTAAAAATCAATATTGAGTTTTCTATTAAGATTTTCTCAATATTTGCCCGAAGTTGGGAAGCTGGCGGTGTGATCCACTCCCGTGCCTCGGAGAGCATGTTAAGCCGTCGGTCCTGCGCCTGCCAATCCGCAGTGGTACAGCGTGGGTCTATGCTATAAAAACCCTCGCTCCTCGGAGTCAGGAGGCCTGTGCCCAGCAGTGGGACGTTAATGGGCTGCTACTTACTGTATGGGCATTTAAGGGCAAAAAACGTGATCCTGTCAATTGAGTGAAACAAAAAAAAAAGAACACACTACATCTTCTTTTATACCACAACGTTCTCTTATTTTGTCACTCAGTTTCACTCCACTCATACTTCTCAACGCTTTCATCTCTACTAAATATATTTTATTTTTATGCTTCTTCTGCCATACCCACAATATATTTTTTACAGTAATAGAGAAACTTCGAAAATACGAGAACGAAACCCTGGACCGCCATATCGAGTTCTTCGAAATGGTTCGTAATGAAGACGAGAGGGAGCTGGCGAGGAGGTTCGATAAACAACACGTGGACACAAAGAGTGCCGCCGCCATGTTTGAACTTCTCAGAAGGAAACTAAGCCATACAGCTGCCTATCCACACCTTCTGTCCATGCTGGAACACCTTCTACTTCTGCCATGTAAAGTATTTTTTTAATTCCTGCTATTTATATATTGTTTATTATACTATGACTGTAGGTATGAAAATTACGACCCCTCAGCTGCTGTGCCTCATTAAATCCATGATATCTTCTGAGTTATCAATTTTAATGTAAAACTGTTGTATACAGTTTTGATCTACATAAAATATCCAACGTAGCTAATGTATTTAATTAAATAAGTAGTAGTATTGTATTGTAAACTGTCTCATTGGTTGCCTGGGTTCGAGTCCCGAGTCAGGCCAATTAAAAAAAAATAATATTGAGTTTTCTATTAAGATTTTCTCAATATTTGCCCGAAGTTGGGAAGTTGGCGGTGTGATTCACCCACGTTCCTCGAAGAGCACGTTAAGTCGTCGGTCCTGCGCCCGATCTTTCTCCAATCGTGTCGGATTTCCGTCACATGGGACTATGAAAGTGAAGGAATAGAGAGTGCACTTGAGTTATTGGCAGACTGCCTCATTGGTCTAGTGGTTACCATGTTCGACTACAGACATGAGGTCCTGGGTTCGAGTCCCGGGTCGGGCCAATTCAAAAATCAATATTGAGTTATCTATTAAGATTTTCTCAATATTTGCCCAAAGTTGGGAAGTTGGCGGTGTGATCCACCCCCGTGCCTCGGAGAGCACGTTAAGCCGTCGGTCCTGCACCCGATCTCTCTCTACGGTTGTGTCGGATTACCGTCACATCGGACTATGAGAGTGAAGGAATAGAGAGTGCACTTGTGTACTATGCCTGCCAATTCGCAGTGGAGCAGCGTGGTGGGTCTATGGTCTAAAAACCCTCGCTCCTCGGAGTGAGGAGGTCTGTGCCCAGCAGTGGGACGTTAATAGGCTGCTACTTACTTATTGCATTGTATAAAATAGCTTGGTAAATAATACATTTTTTTTTGTAACGTGTGAAAGATAAAAATGGTCGCTGTGGATTATCCTTTAGAGATAAATGTATACCACCCCGGACTTTTTTATACATATTTTTATGATTTACAATTTCGCAATACATTAATTTTATCTATCTCATAAGGTTTAGTCAGCGTTTGCGATTTAAGCGAAAAAAAACGTTTTTTTATATCACATCTTTGAAATTTTCGTCTTTTTTGTACTGTAATATGTATTGTATATATAAAGGTTCCTTTTGAATCACTCTATTGATTGCTGAAAACTGTATTAAAATCCCTTTAATAGTTTATAAGATCTATTTGTCTATATAATCACTATGACTTTAGCTAGGCGATTAGGAAAATGGTAATGTGGTATCGCATGGCCTTTTCCAGTGGAATACAATCCTCACTCTCAACACTGGTTGCTACTGGACCGGGTGGTGCAGCAGGTGGTGCTGCAGCAGCCTTCAGCTGGAAGTCGTGCCAACAGCGACCGTGACAGCACATCCGACAATTGCTCCGATCACATTAAAGTGAGCGATCTATCTATTTCATTATTACACCAAACTAAATCGCACGTTACGTAACGTCCTCGTTACCTATTCACCAGCTTACTTTCTAAATAATGTGTTTCTAAACAAGTATTACCACAAAACCATATTGTCTTTTGTGACATTGCAACACATGCCGGGCATTGTATAAAGTCTATAAAATAAAAGGTACTTTTATAAATATTTCGAACCAAATGTTAGTAATAATAAAAATATAATGTAATATACATAATAAAACCTAAAAAAAAAAAAATATTAATTGACATTTTAATTTTTTTTTTTCAAGTAGGCATATTACAGCACTTTTGAATCGTCAAATATTTTTTTTTCTTTTCTTTTCCACACTCTAATTCTAATGTACGTCTGATGATGATACTCCAGAACGACTTAAAATCTAAAGTTACGAGGGTTCCTTCGCGCCCTGATCCGAGAAGAGCCCACAACAAACTCAGTCGGGTATTCTGTTTTTTTTTTGTTATCATCATCATTACAATATCATGTTAGTTTAATATATTTCAATTCAAATTAGAGCAGTTCGTTCACTCCCACGCGTTTCTATCGTCTAAGTACTCTTGCAACTTATAATACGATTTTTCTATCAACTTTCTTTTAACAAAGACTTTGAATTTATTAATTGACATTTCTAAAACGTCTTGTGGGAGTTTATTATAGAAACGTATACAGTTACCCTTAAATGAGTTGTTAATTTTATGCAGCCTACTAGAATTTACAACAAGTTTGTTTTTGTTTCGTAAGTTATATGATATACATTCACTCTTTTTATTAAAAGAGTCAATGTTTTTATGTACATACAACAAGTTTTCTAATATATATACGCAGTGAACTGTCATTATGTTAACTGCCTTGAATTTGTTTCTTAGCGACTCTCTTGGACCCATATTGTAAATCGCACGAACGGCCCTTTTCTGCAGCACAAATATTGCATCTATATCAGCAGCATTACCCCAAAGTAGAATACCGTATGACATAATGCTGTGAAAATAGCTGAAATATACCAGCCTGGCAGTATGAACATCTGTCAGAAGACGAATTCTTTTAACCGCGTAAGCCGCTGAGCTGAGCCTGTTCGATAGACCACTTATATGGGGCCCCCACTGTAATTTATTATCTAATGTTATACCTAAGAAAGCGGTACTATCTACAAGGTCTAGTTGCTCATTATTAAGTTTAACAAAGGTTTGCGTTTGTTTGACATTAGTCAGAGTAAACTTTACACATTTTGTTTTGTTTCCGTTGAGCAATAAATTATTAGCTTCAAACCATTGTACCACTTTATCGAGACAGCTGTTTACGTCGTCATAATTTGTTTGTCGTCTAATAACCTTAAACAATATCGAAGTATCATCAGCAAACAGAACAATCTCATGATCACCCTTAACAAAGTAAGGAAGGTCATTGATTAACATCGATAAACATTTATATGCCATTAAATTGCAAATAAAGTGGAACCAATTAATGTCTACACCATTTTGTGACTTGAAAAGCAAATAAATGAATTTGCATTTGAATTAGAATTTGATTTTGAATCTGAATTTGAATTTATAAACACGCTGGCAAACTATCCCTTAGAGATCTCACCATGTTTCCTATCTTTTGTAAACGAGTGAAGACTGTCACAATGATATCGTTATTTATAATTGCTTCTATATTCTATACTTCACTTCTTTTACAGAAAGTAAATTGGTGTTTGGCATTTTCCTTTCTGACTGAAGGTGGTAGATTACCAATGGCTAGATTTGACGATTCAAAAGACTTAGGTCTACTTACTCCCTGTCTCCGAGTCTCTCTACACACCGAGCCCAGCGTTTTTCCAAGTCTTCAATCCCTTTCAAAAATAAAAAAAAGTATTGTCTTGATCATGCAAAAAGCTCTCCATAGTATTCAACACCTCGTTATCGTCTTTGTACTTGTTCCCCCTTCTTTAAATTTGGGGAACATAAATATCGCTAGTCGCCAGATCTGGTGAATAAGGGTGGTCAACCCATTTGAAGCCATCTTTCTGAATGGCAGCCGTCTGCCTACCTGTGCGCGGGTGCGGTGTTGTGATGATGATGAAACAGCACCACCCTTCGAAATTTCTTCTCCTTTTCTCTTTGATGGCATCTCTCAACTTGGAAGTTAAATCTGCATAATATCGGCCTTTTTTGCGCTGGGAACATGCTTTTAGGCACTTACCATGACCTGAATGGGTCAGGAGTGTGGGATTCAGCGAGGGTGGAGACTTCGCAATACCCACTAAAATCCAGCGGAACCCTCTTCATCCGTAAGTGAGACACCAGAGGTTCAGCTTGCATATACTTCGCTGGTGCCCCAGATGAGTCTGACTGAAGATTCATGGAGGTGGGAACAGGTGCGCAAACAAGCACCGCCTAGTATCCCGTCTCCTTCGGCGGTGAGAGGGAGCATCTACTGCATTCTCTCTATCTCGCTCGGGGGCCTCCTTTAGCGAGATTACAGTCTCGCAGATGAGGGCCACTTCCGCCCAACATCTTTCACTTAACAGCATCGCTGCATAATATTGGCCTGCAATAGTGGTTCCATAGAGTCCCAAAATATTGAGGCCATAATTTTGCAAGCAGATGCCGTGGCACAAAGCTTCTTCTTTTTTCCCTTACCATGTATTCCATGTTGTTCTCACAAATTTTTGATCCGTCCTCTTAAATAAAGACTTTAATGGTTTTGTAATTGCTGGATTCCAGGTATACGATCCAGATGTATCTCCATTAGAAATTAACGTAGGAGAGATTGTCCATCTATTGGCTAAAGAAGAAGAACTAGTCGCCGCTAGGACGAAAGCAGAGAATTTGGAGAGAGAAAACGTTGACTTAGCTACTGAGTTAGCAAAGAAGGTAACTGACTTTAAAATAAATCAAATAACGCTGTAAACTAAGGACGATTCAGTTAAAGCCGATTTTTTTACGGCCCTGGATTCTAATCATTTAAGAGATTGTAATAAGAGTGATGTATAATAAATTGAACAAATAAATGAAAAAATAACGTTATTGATAGTTAGCAAAGTTTCAGACTACCTACCAAATGACATAATTTTCATATTTTTAAATTTTTGGTAACGTATAATAAATTTAATTGTGTCGTCCTTAGTTTATTATATAACTTTGGGAAGCGGTGATAGACTGAAAGATCACGTAACCACGAAACGAATCCATTATGTGGTAACCCATTTTTTTAAAATAAATAATACCATCCCATTGGCTTAAACTATCAAAGCCTTGGATTTGGTTGAAATATTAACTATAAGATATTTTATTAACCATATTTTATATTTTTTCACATACATATATTATAATATAAGACAGCGGTGGTCAACCTTGAAGTAAACACAATCACATTTAATGTTTTTATTAATATTACTACAGATATGTAATCTTCGTCTTCTTCTTTGATTAATGGCTGTTAATTCTGCTATAATGCCATGAAAAACAAAATAAAAGGTGACAATTAACATATTTTTTTGGATTTTTTGTAATATTCCTTTTACACTCGTAATTTTTTTTGGGTTTTCAAGTTGAAATTAATACAGTTTCTTTTATTGGAATCATTGGAAGTTTGACAGCTTTCAACAAAATATTTTTGTATCTTTCCAATTAATAACTAATATATAATTATATCAACTTACTTTGCATTTGCGTCCAAGAAGCAGAGGTTGGCAACCCCGGGTTGTTATAACTAACATTTTTAATCACATTATATCACAAATCATCACAATTCCAAAAAAAACGACAATTGGAATTTCGCCACCATTTAATTAAGTCGACTATACTGCGAGCGAATCCAAAATAACTTAATTTTTTTAATGAGAACAAATTTTTACCAATTCTTCATCGATATATTAAAAAAGTTAGACAACACCTATTTCAAATAATGGATTTTCGTTTAGGGCTTTTGTTTTAATCTTCTAACCATATTCTATCGTCATACCAGATCATAATAAATTGCTCTAGTGTGTGTAATCCGCCAGTCTACGCTAAAGCAGCATCTTGGGTTAAAATCATTAAACAATCTATCTCAAAATTCAGAACGACTATGTTTGGGCTTTAAAAGAATTCTATTAACTTTATAATTAGTGCAAATTATATTTGAGTTTTGAAAGCCTATTGATTGTTTTTAACATAAAAAATGATTACCCTTGCCCTAACAAATAAAAGCTATTTGATTTCATAATCTCAACTGTAAAAAAAAATTAGGATATTTTGAATAATTCGCTCACAGTATCATATATGGTATTAGGTCATAAAAATAAACGCATAACATATTGCATGTGCTAACAACTAACAGGAGAAGCAAGTGGACCAAAGCACGCAAGAGAAGGAAGAGTTAGAAGGTGTTTTGTCTCGACTGAAGGAGAGACTGGAGAGAGAGACGGCCGCTCATATGGAGTGTACGGAAAGAGCCAGGGCCTCTGCATGCAGAGCCCATCAGCTCGAACAACAGGTAATACACAGAAAGACAATACACAAAGATACAAACACACCACATATACAAACAAACAACACACACACACACACACACACATATAAATAAAGACAACACACTAATATTATAATTGCAAAAGCTAATCTATTTCATTCGTTTCTACATCTAAATCGCTGAATCAATTAAGGTGTGTTTTGTGGTAGAAATAGATTGAATCCAGGAGATGGGTATAGGCTACCTTTCCTCAGAAAAAAATATTAAAAGTGCGTGCGTACAAAGTACACATGTGAACTTTGTGAAACTTCTTTGGCAACTTTAGATTTCCCAGACTTAGAGGAAGGGAAGAAGGAAGATATGTTAGGAATTGACTAAATTTAATTGTCATTAAAATATGAAAAGCGTCCAAAATTAATACAAATAATTTATTGAAATCTCAAATGTTATGTCATTATTAGAAATTATTATTCAAATTTTGTTTTTGAATTTAATACTTAGAAAAGTGAATTTATGAAATATTTTATACATACATACATAGCATCACGCCTCATTCCCATAGGAGTAGCCAGAGACAACATCCGTCCACTTGCCGCGATCCTTGCATATCTCCTTCACTTCTTTCATTCTCATTTAACCTTTCATACAGGTTCGTCGGTTTAAAGCACTCTTGGCTTGGCCCTTATTTAAAATAACTTGGATTTGATCCAGGAACATTCGCCTTGGTCTTCCCCTTCCAACTATCGCATTCACTCTTGACTCATAAATGCTTTTTGTCAGTCTCCTTTCATTCATTCTCTCTACATGCTTCCATCTGAGCATGCCTTTCTCAATTTTAGTCACTACATCTTCTTTTATACCACAACGTCCTCTTATCACACCATTTCTTACTCTGTCACTCAGTTTTATTTTATATATTACGAAAAATGGTATACTAAATGATTAAATGACGAGTGGCAAATTTAAATGCCACATGTTATTGGTAAATATTAAAACCACCTAAAAGGAATTAGCATAATAAACGCTGCACATCTTCGTGACGCTAATCACACGCCTAAAGAATGACCTAAAGAATAAAATGAGAATTTTAAACATTTAATTCCTAACATATCTTCTTCTTTCCCTCTCTTTAAGTCTCGGAAATCGAAAGTTTTAGACAACATATTTTTCACTACCGAAAGCGCAAATTGTTTAAAAAATATTGTTTTCGATAGCAAATAACCCAAATAGTTGATACGCAATATCTACATTGACATTATTAGCACGTATTGTTAGTCTGCTAGTGACATGTTGTTTCTCTCACTCCAACACTAACTATCGTAAGGAAAGAGAGAGACAAATATACACTGTTCGTCTTCGCCGATTTGTACGGAAACTCCACGTAATGGACGCAATGTTAAATGAATTGGGGTCTTTTAGTACCCCCTTTCGGATGATGGCTTTTATCTTTACGGTAGCAAAGGTTAATAATGTCATATATTTCAGAATCGCTTAGACAAAATCTAGACACATTGTGTTTTTATGATTGTAAGTACGTATTTGATTTTAAATGTCTATAATATAATATTTCCAGTTGAACCAAGAGCGTTCAGAACGAGCGAGGTTTGAGAAATTGGTGACTGAAGGCAGCATACCTGATGATGCAAAGGTAACGAAGCTATTTAGTGCTCAGATCTGTATTTATTTTAAAATGTAAAGGTGTTGTTGTTTCAAGCGTGACAGGTTAACTGTGATCAGTCTAAGATGGAACGAGCTAATCTGGTGAGAGGCGTTTACCTGTTATAGTATTGGTATATAGTAGCAGAACATAAATCTCTTGCTTGGTGGTACGTCTTTGCTGGTAAGGTGGTAATAATCCACGGCCGAAGTCTCTGGTCCAGACTCAGACATGGTATTAAGTCTCAGCGAGGACGTCAAAAATACCGCCGTTTTGCATACAAATAGTTTACATCAAGGAATTCAGTTTCAGGAAGTTCAATCCAGTTTTAAGCGGTTCAATCCAGTTACTAAGATCTAATATGATTGATAACAAATTAATCGGTAGTATTATTTAAAAATCGGAAAGGTAAATTGTTTCATTGATAACTCCTGTACTCCTTCTCGGGAGTACTCCATACGAAAGTACAGGTATCACGTTCGATTCCCGGCGAGTAAAATTTTGAAAAGCATGATTTTTTGTTTGTATAATTCTGAAATTGGGCGGTGACATCGACCTGGGCTAGTTACACAACTATCAACAAAGTTATACATTAGGTTACGATGATTTTACGTGGTTAGGATACGATGCGCTTAGAGTAGCTATGTAAAAGCATGTAAAAGATCAAGACAATTTGATTAGGTCAGATTAGAGATAAACATAGACGTTATTAAGATATTTTATTGAATTCTGTAGTTCGGGAATTTATAGCTACAATATTATAAAAGTGATATGAAAAGAATCGAAATTATTTTGTCCATCCAGGTCAGCAATCTGAAGAGTGCAGTTATTGAAACTTGCAGCGCTCCACCACCTCCCCCACCCCCATCTCTTTGTCCTCCTCCCCCCGCAGCACCGCTGCCTCCTCCCGCACCACTCGCGCCACCAGCACCTTTGGCTCCAGCGCCCCCAAGACCTAAGAAGAACGTTCCAACTCCTGGGAACCCGTTGAAGAGTTTCAACTGGAGTAAACTTCCTGACACTAAGCTCCACGGCACCATTTGGCAGGAGTTGGACGACACGAAGTTATACAACGCCATGGACTTGCACGCGATCGACAAGATGTTCTGTGCTTATCAGAAGAATGGAGTTCAGGTAATATATAAGAGAATATAACAATTATCGATGTAGCATAAGGAGCATGCACTCATTCTCTCAATAATTCTTTCACATATTTATGAATGCATTCACTCATTCATTAATTCGTTAACTCTTTTATTCATCCAGGAATTCCCTAATTAATTCTTTACTTACTCATTAATGAATTCAATCATTCATTTTGCGATCATTCATTAATTCATTCAGTCATCTAGGCATTACCTAATTAATTTATTACTTATTTGTGAATATATTCACTCATTAAATTATGCGTTCATTCATTAATTCTTTTACTTTTCTTAATGCATTCACTCCTTCATTTACGCAATTGTTCATTCAGATATATACGTTTCCTGTGTCATTCATTTATTTATTTATGCATTGTGTCATTCGTCGTTAAATTCATTCATATATGCATTTACTTATATATTCATACAGTCATTATGCGTTTGTTAATTTATTTATATTTAATTAAATCAGTCTATAATTATTGATGCAACAATTTATTATAAATGAGATTTATCGAAGAATAGAAGGTTATTCTTATTCTCTTCTTGCAATAGATGTTTTTTAAACTTTTTTTAAATTAGTATGTTTTTTGTTCGTTATGCTTACAGAACGAAGGATCGGTGGAAGATTTGCGCCAATTGGGATCGAAGCCGCGTACTAAAATCCTCTCTGTGATAGATGGGCGTCGTGCACAAAATTGCACTATACTTCTTTCCAAGCTGAAGATGACTGACGAGGAAATTTGCAGGTTTGCATAAGCTGTTATTCAAGGACCAATAAGGGATGCGTCTATGTTTTTAACATCAAAAAATTGTGAATTGGGGTGTGCTATTAATTCGAACTTACGAATTATTCGTCCCGAATCGAATGTTAATTCGAGACTCGAATCGAATAATTCGATTTTTTTTTCAAATTATTCGTAAGCTATTTAACCATGAGTTTATATTTACACTAATAGAATAATAATTATAGTTGTTTATTTTATTTTAAAGATAATGAAATATCAGATATTATAACGTAGTATTCTAAAAAATACAACATTTGAAATTTTGCTACAAATTTTTGTTTAATAGCAATTTAGAATAATTGTTTTAACACTTAGTTTAAATAATTAATCACTAAACTGATACAAAACACACGTTTAAAAACCTTTAGTGGAAAGGATGTATTATTCTCCTCAACTGATTATACCTCAAAAAACAGTTGAGATGGAGAAGAGACCTGAAAATAGCATCAATTCGAATAAGTTCGAGTGCGGGTTTACGTTATCTGTCGTTCTTTCTACTACTTTGTTTGATAATAAATTGCAAATTATAGAAATATACTAGAACAAAATGACTCCCTGGTGAAAATTTTTTTTCGAATTAATCGATTTTTTTTAAATTATTCGATTCGAATTTCGTTATTAATATTCTATTCGAGTCGAATAATATTTGCACATCTCTAATTATGAAATCTGAATGAATCTCGTCGGACTAGATTCAATATTTTAGTGATAAGTTATGTGTATAAAATGTTGACGTTCTCGCGGTCTGTTCGCTTGGGTCTTTGAAACCATTAAACGGATTTAGCAACAAATAGAGTGATTCAAGCTTTATATGTATAATACATACATATTTTACTATAGGCACACCCGAAAATTCAAAGATTTTTAATGTGATGTCGTAACGAACGTCCTGTGCGCTGAAATCAGAAGCGCTGGCTAAACCATACGAGATAGACCAAATTAATGTACTACGGAATGTTATATCATAAAAAGATTTATTAAAAAGTCTTCGGTGGTATATATTTATTTCTAAAGGATAACCCCCTGTGACCTTTTATATCTTTATATATTACAAAAAAAACACGTGCTATTTACCAAGGTAAATTATACAATACACTATTATTCCTTATCCAATTTAATACATTAGATTCGTCGTACATTTAATGTGGATCAAAACTGCCCTTAACAGCATTTCATTAAAATGTATATCTTAGAAGATATCAGAGATTTTAAA
Source organism: Elymnias hypermnestra (assembly GCA_015832385.1). NCBI lineage: Eukaryota > Metazoa > Arthropoda > Insecta > Lepidoptera > Nymphalidae > Elymnias > Elymnias hypermnestra. The sequence continues at coordinate 536,121 of JACTOM010000932.1, read as the reverse complement.
AGCGGATGCACAACACCTGGTGGGTGCGGGGTGTGACAAAATTACATAAACATAATCTCATATCACGACCTAATATATGTCCGGTATAACCTGTCTTTTACGAAAAGGAAAGCAAAGGTCATTTTGCGCCGCAATTTCAAAAATGTTAACGTCGAGGAATTACGCATCGATGCAATTAATATTGATTGGTCCACTTTGTATGACGCAACGAACGTCGATGACAAGGTTGCTAGCTTCAACTCTGCTCTAATTAACCTATATGACAAACATGCTCCAGTGCGATCCATCAAAGTAAAGCACCCCCCGGCGCCATGGCTCTCTTCACAAATAAAAAACATGATGGCTAAACGCAATAAAGCAAAGATAAAGTGTAAGAGGAACCCTACTGAAAAACACATCGCCGAATATAAGAAACTAAGAAATCTCTGCAATAGGATGTGTAGGGATGCAAAACGCCGCCACATACATTCCTCTTTAAATAATCTCTCTACTGCTGAGTTGTGGAGATTCTTTCGTTCACTTGGGGTAGGCAAATCTCCTGTTACTTCTAATTCATATGATTTAAATTCATTAAATAAACATTTTGCCACTCCTCCTGTGAGTGTTTCCGATATAAAAAAATCTGCAACTTTGTCCAAGCTATCAAAAGCCGTCAAACCCCAAATTCATCCCTTTAATTTTCACACGATCACGGAGGGAGACATTAGGAAAGCCTTCCTTTCAATTAGTTCTAAAGCTGTGGGAAATGATAACATCAGCCATGACATGCTTGTTCACGTTTTTGATTTAGTGTTACCTATATTATCCCACATTTTGAACTTCTCTTTGACTTCAAATACCTTTCCTACAGCTTGGAAGTTAGCTCACGTCATCCCTTTACCTAAAAGAACCAATCCCTCTTCCCCCGCCCATTTCCGGCCAATATCTATCTTACCGATAGTCTCTAAAATTCTAGAAGACGTAATTTTCCAACAACTTTCACCATTCCTGGAAAAAAATGGCCTATTAAGTCCCTTTCAATCTGGTTTTCGCCCTTTCCATAGTACATCCACTGCCTTACTCAAAGTTACGGAGGACATTCGTTACGCAATGGACAATAAGATGTTAACCATTCTCCTTCTCCTTGACTTTAGTAATGCGTTTAATTCAGTCGATTTTGATATTCTCATTGGTATCCTCTACTCCCTCAATTTGTCTCAATCCGTGATTGATTGGTTTCAATCATACCTTCGTGGCCGCAAACAGATGATTCGTTCTGATGAGGGTTCCTCAACTTGGATAAATATCACTGCAGGCGTGCCTCAAGGCGGCGTACTTTCCCCACTTCTCTTTTCAATTTTCATTAATGAAATTTCTAAAATAATTACTTCTCCATACCATCTGTACGCAGACGATCTTCAGCTTTATAGGCATGCCCCGCCGTCTCATCTCAATGAAGCAATATTAGCACTCAACCTTAATCTTGTGATGATCCAAAATTGGGCTGAGTCTTACGGACTCTCAATTAATGCTACAAAGTCTCAAGCCATAATCATTGGTAGTAGACAGTTGAGAGGCAAGATAGACATAAACACTGTTCCTTGCCTTTATTACAATGGTACGTCAATTGCCTTTTGTGACAAGCTGAAAAACCTAGGATTAACCCTAGACTGTAACCTGTCTTGGTCAGCACAAGTCAATGAGATCAGTAAACGTCTACATTACACGCTACACTCACTTAAGCGGTTGCAGAAATTCCTTCCTTTCCAAACGCGAAAATTAGTTGCGCAAACTCTTCTTCTTCCACTCCTTGACTACGCCGACGTTTGCTACCCTGATGCGACTGATGAGCTACTTAATAAATTAGAGAGGCTTCAAAATTTGTGCATCCGCTTTATTTTCGGTTTGCGCAAATTTGATCACGTTTCAGAATTTCGTAAACAATTAAAGTGGCTCCCTATCCGACTTCGCCGGAATGTTCACACTCTGACTCTGCTGCACAACATATTCCTTCATTCTTCTCCACCTTACCTACACGAGCGTATTAAACCTTGCCCACCAAGAACAAGACCGGTGCGGTCATGCGTTTCTCTCAGATCCCTTGAAGTGCCTTTCTTTAATACAATCTTTTATGGTAAATCTTTTACCGTACAAGCCACGCATCTATGGAATGCACTTCCTGAAGATCTCAGAAAAAATAAGTATAGTGGGAGTTCTTTCAAACTCAATTTAAAGCGTCACTACTTCTCCAATATACAATTTTAAACTTTTAACAAGTTCTATCCTTATAAACATGGGTATAAAGTATATAATATTTTATATGTATGTATTTTTTGCATATATGTATGTTTATGTACGTATATATATATGTATATATCTATGTATATGTGTGTATGTATATGTAGCAAATATATGAATATTCTCTAAAGTTAGTGTTGAGTTTTTTGTTTTTGTTTTACTATTTTATTTTTGTTCTCCAATAAGATTTGGTACCTGCGCCACATCTCAATTAAGTACTCTCCCATATCAAAGGGTTTCTGGAAGAAATCTCTTTTTAGAGATAAGTCATCCTATGTATATAAGCTTTCTGTTTGTTTTTTGTTTCCCATTATCTTTGGTACATAAATAAATAAATAAATAAATAAATAAATAAATAAACATACTCATAGTTACATAATAAATTCATAGTTAATAAAATTTTCCAGAGCAATTTTGAGAATGGACAGTGGTGAGCAGTTACCACTAGACATGGTTGAGCAACTGCTGAAGTTCACTCCGAGTGCTGAAGAAGCGGCTCTTCTAGAAGAGCATCAGGATGAACTGGACAGCATGGCGCGTGCCGACCGCTTCTTGTACGAAATATCAAAGTAAGTTCCAATTGCGAGACGTATACACGTACAACAAGCCTAGTATTCTGTTTTGCCCGCAATCATACGGGCTGGTTCCCGCTGGCTACGCTAGCGGGTCCATCCAGGTCAATTAATTAAACGGTCAAGTCCGGGTATCGCCGCTGCTATTGTGTCATCTTCGCCGTCATCATCGCCTACATCAGGAGGCTGTGACAGCAGAAGCTTACGAGACAGGGGACGCCCAGTGTTTGCTGCTCTTGGGCGCTGGCCGGCAATACCATGGCGGTATATGTGTGGGGAGTTATCCACGCGGCGGAACATACTTCTCGCCAAGTTCCGGGCGAACAACTCCACGGTGGGCGTCCTGGTGTCACGGTGAATGACGTCATTTCTGAACAGAAAAATTAGTTTGCTAAAGAAGTTTCACTTCTGACACGTGCAGTTTATACAGACGCGCTTTTAATTATTTCTTACTTGAAATAGGGCACTACAAATTTATTTAAGTTGTTTTTTTTTAATTCGATGTTGCAAACATTTAAACGGTATTCGACGTGTAAGTCTTGTTAAGTTCGTCTGAACCACAACTGACAGTTTTTTTTGGTATGCAGAATCCCCCACTACTCCCAACGGGTACGAACCCTGCTCTTCAAGAAGAAATTCTCTGGTGCTGTCGCCGAAGCCAGCAGTCGTGCTTCGGTGGTGCTTCGGGCTGCGAGGGACATGACGCGGTCGCGAAGACTGAGGGCTTTATTGGAAATCGTCTTAGCTTTAGGAAATTATATGAACCGGTAAGTTTTCAAGTAATCCTACTAATTAACGATTGCTTTTCGTGCCTACTTTTCTTGATATGGACCAAGGATCATCTACGCTTTCAATATACTATCTTAGATTGTCTCTGTCGATCCTTTGGTGCTCCAATAAAGCATATAGTTGCTATTTAGTGGGTATTTTCACTATGCAGCTAGAATTTTATTACCAGCATTAAAATCTATGATACTGTGATATAATCCATTAGAAACTGAGTAACAAAGTATACATTTATAAATAAATTAAAACAATATATGTTAGAAAAGCAAAAATAGGTAGAATATTATGCGGCAGAATTATCTATTTTATAGCTGCACAAATGTAGTCTACTTTTTATATATATATTTTAAATTATTATTAGTTTTATTGTTTTTTTTTAATTTGGCCATTTATCTGTTATACGCTTCATTTTTCTCATATTTTATTGTTAGCTAAGCCCTATTTTTAATTTTTCCATTTTTTATGCCGACTAACGGAATTTGTAAAAGGACTGGATTTTATATTTTGATGTCACTGACACGTAGTTAATAATAATAATAATAATCTTTAGGAGGGCACACACCATATTACGCCCTCTTCCGATTGGTGGCGGATACTACCAAACGACNGAATGTAGAAATGACAGCGGATAGAGTGAAGTGGCGAAAGGAAACATGCTGTGCCGACCCCACCTAGTGGGATAAGGGCAAGAAAACAACAATTCGTCCCAAAAATTACATAGTTTATTAATACTTTCCTTGACCCCTAAATTAGGAGTACTCGTGTCTTGGGAGTCAGCCCCTTACTGTTATATTATTGGAACTCTTTACATTATCATAAAATTATCATCAAATTAAGATAAAATAAAACAAAAATAATTAAAATTTGTTAATTGTTTTAATACAATGTGGACATATGAGCGTGCGCGCGCCTGCGTGCGTGCATGTGTGTGTGTGTGTATGTGTGTGTTTTATATACTCGGCTTAGATAATAATAGTATTTAGAAGATTATATAAAATTAAAATATGTATAAAATAATTCAAAATTAATATGTTTAAATTTTCATTCCTTATCGGTAATCATTTAATTAATTTTTTTTATCGTTGTGATATGTTGTTTTAATTTATATATTCGTGACGCCACACGTCACCGGGGGTCACAGCTGGAGATCAGGGTCGTGTGTTCCACGACAGGAGCTGAGCTGTAAACCCTTTCCAGGTGGTGTTACAGACAGTAATACTGTATTGCTATATTGAGAATACTCTTATGTAACACCACTATTGAATAAATGCTTTTTCTTTCTGATACTTAACTTTTCCCGACTGGACCACTCCAAACCAAATTCAATCAAAAAGAAAATGGAACCGATCTTCTTTATTTTCTTTTCTCTAATGGACCTCTTCAGTGTGTTATACCTTTCAAGTATCCATTCTTATTAATGTAAATAAGGAGTCATTCTTGTTTTTTTTTCCGGCTGAACTAGTTTTGTTAATTAGATCAGAGTTCTGCATTTCTGTAGTGGATAGATCGTGAGAGATATCGTTAACCATTTTGGCTTATTTACACTATATTGGACAATTTATCTTTATTGATAATATGGTAGATCATCTTTTTCATATTATTCCGATTGGATCAACCCATTTTTTTAAATTTATTGTATCCTCTATATTTACTAATACAAAAACCGAGCTAATGTTTTTAGCCTTTCCTGATTGGACCAGTTCAATGTGGTTCAAAACTGGAACATACATATATAGCGTCATACCTCTTTTCCATAGGGGTAGGCAAAAACCATGTCCTTCCACGTGCCACGATCCTTGCAAATCTCCTTCGCTTCTTTCATTCTCATTGAACCTTTCATACAAGTTCGTCGGTTTAGTGTACTCTTGACCTGGCCCTTATTTAAAATGTCCTGGATTTGGTCCAGGCACTTTGCCTTATCTTCTCCTTCCAACTTTCCCATTCAATGACCCATAAATCATTTTTGTTAGTCTCCTTTCATTCATTCTCTCAATTTTAGTCACTACATCTTTGATACCACAGAGAACGTTACTGGAACATCTATCCTTATTGACTCACATCAGGGATATAACTTTCTTTTTCCTGTTACCAGTTCACTATATTACTTTATTGAACCGTCTTTATAGACTAAGTGATTGGATGCTAAGTTTTTATTATATATTTTTTTAATTTTCAGTGGCGCCCGCGGTAACGCATCGGGCTTCCGTCTTACTTCGCTAAACAAGCTGGCCGACACGAAGTCCAGCGTGACCCGTAATACCACGCTACTACACTATCTCGTTGAACTGCTGGAAACACAGGTAAATAAATACTTTAGACCTAAAATTTTATGAATTTTTACCAAATTGACATTTTATTTAAATTTTATGAAACAAAATAATGTCGTTACTCTCTGTACAGGTTCGTAATTAACCGTAGAACGTGACTACTGTTTGTTCGCGTTAAGGACTCACCATTCTAGCACGCAGTGACTCGCCATTCTAGCCCCGCCCCCAAACCAATCAAATCTTATTCTTAACGCATTCTTAACGCGAACAAACTTGAGCTTGGTTGTTTTAATAGATGGCTCTATTTCGATGTGGTATAAAGACATTTTTATGGTCTTTTACGCAGGGCTCTAAAAGGTCAGTTGAATCGTCAGTGGTCTGTCTGTTTGTAACAAATCTACCACCGGTTCGGAAAATTGATTTCGCTGTAAAGAGACCGGCAAGAAACTCAGCAGTTACTCATTTAAATATGACTTTGGTAGATAATATTTTGCTTCCGTGTGTAACTGGAATCATGTCCAAACATTTCTATTTTATTATGCCTTTTGTAAATGGACGTTTTTGACATATTTCTTAAAAATATTTGGAGGCAAATCCAAAACTGATCAAGGTATCTTGTTAAAAATGCGTTTCTTTACATTTTAAAATATGACGTTGTACATTGAAACATTTTATTGCAGTTCAAAGATATTCTGCTTCTTGAAGAAGATCTTCCTCACGTACGTGCTGCTGCCAAAGTGTGCGTTGACCAGTTAGAGAAGGATGTGGGTGCCCTTAGAAATGGTCTCCGCGAAGTTTCAAGGGAACTGGACTATCATGCGTCACTTCCTGCTCCAGCTCAACCCAATGATGCCTTTGTGCCTGTGATGAGGGAGTTCCACGCTCATGCTGTGTGTTCCTTCACGCAACTTGAGGATCTATTCCAGGTTAATAACTATTTTATTCTATATTAATTTCTCAAAATTATTTGTGCTAATTAATAATTCAAAAATGCTTCATGGTAGAGCAATTATTTGACTCCCACTTGAAACATACCATTAAAGCCTCAATTAATTTGGTAATATTAGTTATTCTATACTAATATAAGTTATACTATTTTCCGAACCCTCAAAATCATATCTCATATCTCGTACCACAAATAGAATGTCTCATGTGTTACCACCACTTATACCACCTTGTAAAACTCCCCACTCGAAAAATAACGACTTCAAATGGAAGTTCTCCGGAATAGCATGTCTTTTAGAATAGACAGAATTAACAATAACTTTTTTAAGTTTTAAAGGAAACTGTTAAAAAGTTTGATGATAATTGTTAGAAGTGTCCAAAGAAATTAAGTAGCTTTCATCGAAAATACTGCCTAAACCTTAAGAGATATAAAAACACAATGTATGGGAGGATAATTCCTCTGTTATCGATCTACAAAAAAGTCCCTAACGTCATATGTCTATCTTTTAAGGATAACTCATCTTATCTTCTTAAAAAATGATCACCTCGCCTGCTATAATCAAATATACAGACGAATACAGTATAAGCTTAAGCTTTTCAACTAAATCTCTTATAGCAATATTATATTTTATTATTCTCTCTTATCTCTTTCCGATCGTGTCCGATTGCCTTCCCATTGGACTATAAAGAAGTAGAAAATGTACTTGAGTTAGTGCATATATCTGCCAACTCGCAGTGGAGCAGCGTGTTGGGGCTATGCTTTAAAACCCTCTCTCCTATGAGTTAGGGGGCCTGTACCCAGCATTGGAAAGTTAATAGGCTGCTGCTTATGAAACCTGAACTTGATAGTAATAATAATCGTGTGTCTTAAGGATATGAAGAGTCGTCTGGAAGCTTGTGCTCATGCATTTGGAGAAGAGCCCAGTGCATCACCGGAACAGCTGTTCGGTGCTCTGGACTCCTTCTTGGCGCAACTGGCTGAAGCCAGGGCCGAGTGTGACGCAGCCAGGAGAAGGCGGGATGAGGAGGAGAGGCGAACACGTCACGAGCAGGAGGTGAGTTAAAACATAAATATCCTTCATTCAAGCGAGCTTAACAAGGTCTTTTGCATCATCAAATCTGTTCATTGGTAATAAATCTACAACCAATTCAAATGGCTTATCTTACCGAGATACTTACAAAAAACTCAGTAGTTACTCTTTTAACAAAAACGTTCCCATTAATCAAAATGAAAATACTCTTTTTCTGAATTTATTTTTTTAAAATTTATTTTCTGAAATATTAACAGTGTTGTCTTTTCTGCAGCTCAAAAAACGGACAATGGAGAGGAAACAAGGCTCAAGCTTGCTAAGCTCTGTAGGCAAATCTCTAGGGAAATCCAACGGCTCATCCGATTGCAACGGTCACGGTGCAGGGGACCATTCCAGAGATGGCACACTGACAAATGGACAGAAAGGTGAATTCGACGATCTCATATCAGCTTTAAGAACTGGTGACGTATTTGGAGATGACGTGGCAAAGTTCAAAAGGTCAAGGAAGACAACCAAAGGTCATAAAGGAAGAGACTCTCCACCACGAGGCGTATGCAGAGAAGATTCCAGGGAGAGACAGAAGAATTAGGGTAGTTGGAAATTTAATTGCTTAGCGGACTATACGAAGTGATATTTACCAGTGTTGAGTGTATTATACTGACTTGGATATGTTAGACTAATTATTGTTTATTGCTGACAGAAGACTGTAATCTTCTGGTAAGAAGTAAATTACCTCTTGATGATTTTAACGTTGCATCGTGACGTAATACAACTTTTTCTATATATTGATAAGTGATAATACAGTCTAAGAAGGTGGTGCTCTTACAAGAAACCGAGGAATTTGTCTTTAAATGGTTTCTACGGGATATCTTACTTTGGTGAGAACTAACTAGTCACGACCGAAGTCTCCCTAATGGTCTAGTGCTAGAAATTGACTCTGCCGAGAATTGATCCTGGTACTTTTGTTAGAAAAACTTGGAAAAGAAGGAGAGGAATAGATAGAGAAGGAGAGGACTAGTGGGAGATAAAGGGAGAAGGAATTGGAGAGGAATGGTACGATGGAAGAATTAGAGAGAGGAAGAGAAATAGGGACAGAGGAAGTGGGGTTAAATGTAACAGATATTGCTGTATTTTTTTCGCAACTTTATACAGTGAAATTAAATTTGTTTCACATGTATAATCAGGACATCTACCTTCTGCATATCACATTTAGTAATGTAATCAGGTTATCGCATTTCTATCTACGACTGTATCCATCACTTACGATTAGGATAGATTACAGTCTAAACTGTCAGCAATAATAAAAGAAATATTGTAAGAAATGTCGGTCGGACATTATTCCTTCTGCGAAGCTTCCATTCGCTTCCGTTTTAATAAAAACACAAGCGATTATTTTAATTCGACAACGATTAACAACTGCATTGCCTTAATTTTCTACATTTTTTATATGTAATGTTTCTTATGACTCTTTTTGTACCGAGTGATTTGTTCACGAAAGATAACTGAAGCAAGCAAAGACTGTATATTGTATTTGTAGTATATTTTTTCTATATAAACGACATAATTTTTTTTTTGCACCAGACATGTTTTTCTAAATAATGATCATTCATAATCTGGTACTAATAATCGCAAATATTTATCTCTATTTCTTTTTAAACACTACCCATCTTCTCTTTCTTTTATCTGACGGTCTCCCTAATTAAAGGGTCTGCAAATATATAGCGATAAGACCGCCCAATTGCACACTAAATCTAGTCCAGCCTAGCGTGGTGTTCAATAAAGTATACATCTATGTTCGTTATATATTTAGAAACCATTCGATCGATATAGCCAAATAGAAAGGCAAAAATGCATACATGGCTTTGACTATTAAACTTATTCACTCAAAACCAAGTCGTCCAAATCATTCGCGATTAACTAAACGAAGTATTTCGGAATCCAATACGAACTGATTTTCCATATTTCCCATAAGATCGGGTCCTACGCGTGTAGCATTGAGAAAAAGGCTATTTCAAAAAACTATGAATTTGATAAAAAAAAGTATTTAATATGACATAAATAATCTTTATTTGCTTGCAATTAAAATCTAACCTTATCTGCATTGAATTAGAATAGATTTTAAATATGGCATGCGATGAATTAATGAATATGTAGTTTAATGAGAGTTGGGGCAGAGAGGGATAGGAGTGGAGAAAGAGGGAAAAAAGAAAAACCTCAAGTAATTGTTGTAAAGAACAGCAATCACTTGAGGTTGTCATCTATAATATAAAAATGAATCGCAAAATGTTTTGGTAAGCGCATAACTCAACAACGCCTGGACTAATTTTGCAAATTCTTTTTTTAAACGTTCTTTGAAGTCCAAGGATGGTTTTTCGGCGAGAAAAGTTCGAGTAATTGCAGGGAAAAACTCTAAAAACAGCCCTTTTCTGTTTCTTACACAAACGTTTTCTAACTAAAATGTAAAGTCAAATTGAACTTTATTGTTATTCAATAAAGTTCATAATAAATTACAAGTACTCATTGTTGTCTAAGCAATGTAGGTGTGTTCCTAACGCCAAAGAGTCAATTTGCACTTTATTGCCGCTGCACAAAGTTCAAAATCAATTGAATAGTCACAACCCGACCATATTGAATAGTCTCAAAATGTAAGAGCTAAAGCTATTTAGTACTGCTGTAATTTCATTTCGAAAATCATTCGTAAAACTGAAATCTGCCACGTTTTAAATCTTTTTTACAGAACGAAGTCTGTCGGGTATGCTAGTTTAAAAAAGAGAACTTTTTATTTAATCAGTCAGTATTAATAGTTACTATTTTTAATTAAATTTCAAAGTATATATTGAAATTTAATTTAAAATATAATTAACGTGACCAAATAATGTAATAAATAAATGTATTAAGTTGCAATCAAACTTATACCTTATCGGATTTGATTTAAAGTTGATTTTAAATTAATATTATACGCGATAATTTGATGAATATATAGTGTAGTGAGGTTATATGTTTCGAGGACATAAAGAGGGGAAAGAGAGGGAAAAAGAAAATAAAGGTTTGTCATTTTAAAACACTTTAAGTATTAGAAAAGATACCTTTTATTTAATAGGCGTTACTTATAACATGAAATGTCATTTAACAAATTAATGTGACCATATAATGTGTATAAATATATATATTTACTTGTAAATAAATTCAAACCTTATCCACCTCGATTCAAAATTTTAAATTAATATCTCAGGCGGTAACTTGATGAATATGTGAGGTTATATATTATAGAAGATCGGAGAAAGAGGGAGAGCAATAGAGAGAGTGGGAAAAAATAAATAAAAACTCAAGTATATACATAACTCTATTTGAAGTTTACGGTTTGAATTTATGTAAAATTATTTTTAACAGATTATGAATAGGTCTCTAAATGTAGGAATATTAATTGCAAACAAATTCACACTTTATTCACATTGAGTTAAAGTATATTTTAAATTTATATGACAGCCCTTCTCAAGAATAAGGATCACTTGAGATTGCCATTTAAAAATGTACCTTAACTTGGAAGGGAATAAGGTTTGAATTTATCTACAATTATTTTAACAGCCATAATATGAGATAGACTTAAAGAGTCTCTAAAGGAAAAGCATTGTCTAGATTTTTACCTAAACGAGATTCCAAGGCTAAATATTCTTGATTACCGTTAGGCTTGTCCTAAAATTAGATAAATTACATTATTATGAAGTTATGACCTTAAAAGGACGTTGTGATTTGAATATTGCTTCATTTGCAAGTCCCACATGCACTGTAAAATAAAATAGTAGAAATTAATTAGAATTTGATAATGGAGTGAAATTTGTCAAAAAAATATAGATTCGTTGATGTAAACGCTCACTAAGAACGAGTATTTCCGTAATCCCATGGCATCTGTAATTAATGGGTGACTCCGCTGTCTAAAGCTATTTTATTTGAAAAAACTACCATCAATATAGCGTTCTATGACATATTTTATTTTATTGTGTGAGATATGAATCTTTGCTTAAACAAATAGGGCGAATGCACATAGTTGCCATATTTAAACATCAACTTTGGCGTGTATGTATCAAACAAATTAATTATATCTTTTAAAAGCTCTAGAAAGTATCTAGATTTAATTTTCATTTAACATGTTAACGTTGCCATATTTAAACATCACAACATCGCCATATTCACAATTTTATCGTGTATGTTTTGAAAATCGCCATTTTTAAACACAACACCAATTTATCAAATAAATTTAACTCAACAAAAGCGTATCGTGTCTACATATAATTTTACATGGCAACGTTGCCATATTTAATTTTTAATTTTATGTGGCTACGTTGCCATACCTATACAAAACAACGAAATTATTGTGTCCTGTAATTTATCGCGTATTGCCACATTTAAACATTATTACATTGTAGTATTGGTATTTATTTTAGTCAAAAATAAATTAAGTCCTTCAGAAGAAAACTTTTGATCGTTTCTATATCGTACTATTTTATTTATTTAACATGAAAAATTATTGTGTCCTGTAATTTATCACGCATTGCCACATTTAAACATTATTACATTGCAGTATTGGTATTTATTTATTAAGTCCTTTAGAAGTAACTTCTGATCGTTTCTATATCGTACAATTTTAGTTATTTAACATGGCAACGTTGCCATTTTTAAACATAAAACGCAATATTGGCGTTTACGTATCTAAAAATATAATTGTTCTTCGAAATCTCAGCACATGTATGTTTAAATTTTAATTTTACATGACAAAGTTGCCATATTTGAACATTTAAGCTTATGTGCATTCCCCCGGAGCGTTGGACTTGATTGTTTTAATTTGCATATAACATGGAATTGTCTGTTATCTCGCAGTGTGACCATAGACTAGGAATTGATCGTGTCTATGCCTAAATGTACGGCGTAACGTTTTGGATATTTGTAACGTATACTTATTAAACAAAGCCATATTTGGAGGTTTTCGATAAATTTACATTTTGTAATTTTTACATACTTTCGCGTAGTCGGCTCGATCTGATTTGTGTATTTGTTGTGATACGGTGAGGGTTTTTATGGCTTACACATAATTAATGGAACGCTCTGCTAAACGGAGAGAGAGAGAGAGAGAGAGAGTTTTCATCCATACTTTAAAGATTTTTGAAGTAAGCTGGTAAATGCGTGGTGATAAGTGTGATCGAGTGAGTCGAATCGATATATATGTGTATGTTTTCTAAACACTGTAATATGCCTTGCAAAATAGAGAGAGATTTCATTCGTATTTTGGAGTATAAGATTGTGGGGTGAGCCGGTGAATGAGTGACGAAAGGGTTACGAAAAGTGTGATCGAGCGAGGCGAACGGTTAATTAAATGTTTTTCTTCAATCGAGTGGTTTAAAGCACACTGTATACAGATATGTGACACACCATGGACCACATTTTTCGTAACGCTCTGGTCAGGCATTCTACAGCTCACTCCCCAAGTGAAAGAAAGTGAAGTTTTACTTCAAATTACGTTTGCCATCCGTTCGCCTGGCTCGATCACACTTTTCGTAACCCTTTCGTCACTCATTCACCGGCTTACTCTCCAAGTGAAACGTGCTGATAGAAGTTTTACTTCAAAATACGTTCGCCTCGTGTGATCACACTATTCGTAACCCTTTCGTCACGCATTCGCCAGCTTACTCTCCAAGTGAAACGTGTTGATAGAAGTTTTACTTCAAAATAAGTTCGCCTCGTGTGATCACACTATTCGTAACCCTTTCGTCACGAATTCGCCAGCTTACTCTCCAAGTGAAACGTGCTGATAGAAGTTTTACTTCAAAATACGTTCGCTTCGTGTGATCACACTATTCGTAACCCTTTCGTCACGCATTCGCCAGCTTACTCTCCAAGTGAAACGTGCTGATAGAAGTTTTACTTCAAAATAAGTTCGCCTCGCCTGATCACATTTTTCGTAACCCTTTCGTCGCGCATTCACCAGCTTACTCTCCAAGTGAAGATTGCGTAAAGAAGTTTTTCTACAAAAATAAATATTAATATGTTCCACTAGTGAAATGTGTAAGCCTTAAAACGTTTTGACGATGTAATTTACGTTACTAATCAGTTGTAAAGTGATTTCTCATTAGTTTCCTGTAAATATTATTTTAGTTGCTCCGCAATCTGTTACCGTGATGAAATGGATTTTTTTTATAATAATTTATTCAAGTAGATACCTATAAAGTTTGTCATGTGTAAATTTTATTGTTCTGTTCGGGATAACCTAGCGTATGTTATATTATATTGTCATACCTTGAATAGAAACTATTAAAATTAAAAAACTATTGAATTTATAGTTTCATTTCACCTACGAATCTTATACCGTTCGTTGACCCGAGCGTCAGCTGATTCTTGCATTTGTTTTTTAGTAAATTTTAAATTTCTGTGACACTATCGTTTCATTTAGCTGTAAAAGTATATATCTTTTTATTCCGTCCGTCATCAAAGGTATCTTTAGCACTATCGTCTGTCTTCGTTTTAGGGAGCGGTCTCCTAATACCTTGTATAATATGTTAAGTAACCGTAAGTTGGTTGGTGTCAGTAAAATAAAGTTCCTTGGGTGCTTTCATCGAAAATGCTGCCTTATCCTTAAGAGCTATAATAAAACAATGTGTAGTGAGATGATTCCTATTTTATAGATCTATAAAAAACTAAAAGATGGCACATATCTATCTTTTAAGGATAGCTACTGTTCACGCCGGCCGTGACCAGGTCATGAAGGCTACCAAATTATACTAGATTCCAGAGGGGTCGGACAATTAGTGGGGTTTCGCACCTACCTTGTCTCCAGGTGCCGCTCTCCTCGACAGCGTCAACTCTGGCAGGTGTCTGTTCACGTGAGATGTGTACTATAAGTGTTTGTGGAATGTGAGTGTGTAACCTGCCAAAGCGCCTCGGAAAGACCGTCGTCGGCAACGCTGGTTCACTCTTCCACTCCATAATCCACAGGAAGGAAGGACTATTGCGGCCAACGCGTGGGCGAGCTAGCCTAGCCGCGTTATGACTCACCACCTTTCACTAGGGGGCAACGAGAGTCTGCAAAACGCGAGGATAGGGTTTCCGCTGGCCCAACGAACCAAATAAACGCGTGGGATTCCGCACTTCCCTTCAAATTATATAAAAACACGAAGCGGGCTTATTTTACGTCACCAAACTTCGCGGTTGACAGGTTGCAAAGGATTCTAACAGCCACAGATTAGCTATGCTCATAGAGTATATTGCGCCATGCCCACAGAGCACCGATGCCTAGCGCCATCGGGCGCGAACACTTACAATATCCCTTTTAGTTTTGACGAAAATGTTAACGTAAAATGGAAAGTAAATCCGATACAGTTAATAAATAAGAGATATCAAGTTAAATACCTTACTTAATACCTTAATAATATCATATATAGTATAGTTTAAATATAAATCTTAAGAGATATCGCAAATTTACTTAAATACGCATAGAAACCCTGCGCTGTTGTGCACTGTTTCAATGTCAGCTGATCGTTATCAGGCATAGGTTATTAATTCTGTATATAATACAAACTCGATTTAACAAAACTGAAGGGTCTTGGAAGCTCAATATAAAATTAAACTTAACCAACGGACAATTTTATTAACAAACTAGCGGCCCGTCCCGGCTTCGCACGGGTAGATATAAATAGGTACATATATTTAAGTTACAAGCATGATATTGAAAACGACCATAAATTGACAAATATTATGAAAAAGAGTGATTGCTAATACTAAAACTAAGTAGCTCTGTAAAGAACTTTTTAAGTGAAGCATAAAAATGTGTTAAAAATACTCGAAATATTCAATGTCGCTTGCGTCCACTGCGCAAGGTAGCCTAATTCATAATGGTGCACTTCCCCTCTCTCGTAGAGTTAGTTACTTGATGCGCTGCGTGGCGACCGCCGCCGGCATGTATTTTTATTTTAATTTCATGATATCTTTTGAATGGAATATCCGATTTCAATAATTCAAAAGTAATCATCAGGTATTGAGACACTCTTGAATGTTAAATCATTTTTTTTTTAATGGATAACACGGTCTGATTTTGATCGGCATTTCTATCAATTTGTTAAATGTAAAAAAGTAGTTGTAGTGACGTAACTACAATAGTTAGACATATGATCTCGCGAAATTTTTTGTAGATATTGATATATTCTATAATATTGTCGAACATTTTTTGCCCTATCATTAATACTCTTCACAGCGTATGCGATGAAAGACATTTTATGGCTACTATTTTTACACCTTCTATATTACTTTCTATAGTACTAAATATAGCCTATGTCACTCAGTGATAAGGTAGCTTTCTAATGAAACAAAATTTATTAAAATCGGTCCAGTACTTTTTGAGTTTATTCGTTACAAAACTACAAATCTTTCCTCTTTATAATATATATTAATATACATAAAATTTAAATAATAACCTAAGTTCAACTTGGATTAGTTTAAGATGTTGTGCCGTATGCACATACACATTGTCATTTAATATATCTGTTTAAATAGTCTTTTTGCATCAAATCTAAACTATTGTTAATTCATAAACAGCAGTGTGTCTTTGTACTTCTCAATAAATGGTCGTCGATCATGTAGCCTCTCAGTCACCATCTCGCCATAATGTTTTATATGATGGGAACAAAGTGGCGTGCGTTAGCTAGTACCAAAATCTAAATGTCTGTTTAAAACTTAATAGTCCATACGATCCTAATGAGTTACACAATTACTTGGGTGTTGTATCCAGTAGAAATACAATGATAATTGCGGGCCGGCTTCGTTAGCACTACGTGTAGAGTTACTCGTGGCGTCTGAATACAAATTGCCACGAAATTTCAACAAATAAAGTAATTTGTTTGTTTTTTGTGTTTAATTAAGTTATAGTGGAAATTTCAAGCTCCCAGATGTTCTAGAGATGTCACTATATACAGTGTTATTTGTACATACATACTAGCATCACGCCTCATTCCCTTAGGAGTAGGCAGAGACCACGTCCTTTCACTTGCCACGATCCTTGCATATCACCTTCGCTTTCATTCTCATTAAATCTGTTCGTCGGTTTAGAGTACTCTTGAAGTAGCCCTTATTTAAAGTGTCCTGGATTTGGTCCAGGAATGTTCGCCTTGGTCTTCTCCTTCCAACTTTCCCATTCACTGACCCATAAATCCTTTTTGTTAGTCTCCTTTCATTTATTCTCTCTATGTGCCCAAACCATCTAAGCATACCTCACATACATTTTACTTTTATGCTTCTTCTGCCATACCCAATTTTCACTACCATACATAAGTGTTGGCACCAACACTCCAGCATGCACAGCCAGTCTAGCCCTTTGAGACACTATCTGGCTATTGATAAAGGCGTGCAGAGCACCATTTACCACATTCCCTGCATTCACTCTCCTTTCAATATCACTTTCACATTTTCCATCTTTTCCTCCTCGCTAACTATCGGGAAGCGGTGCGTCTGCATGCATGCATAGGCGCCTCCTACGCCGTTTCATAACGTATGCCGCTAAAATATTGTTAGTCTGTGACTCTGTCTATGAACGAGCCGTGGTGACGGGGAAAAAAAGCCCCGCCTCGTGGTTTTTTGGTGAAAAGGTGTAGTTTCCACGCGGTTTATTGGTTTTGTGAATGCGATTGATGAAGACGTCGCGTTAAGGACCGAATAGAGTGCCTGCCCCCTTTCCTCGAGATACAAGAGGCGCGGCGGATCTACGCGGCCTGGTGACTTGTGGAGCACAGAACCGCTTTGGAGTGGATAACGGTAGACCGGCGTCGCCGATAGCAGTTCTCCGCGTCGCCTTGCAGATCGTACGCACATATAGCACATACTATGCATAAACACACCCACACGTACCCAAATACCTATCAGGGTCGTCGCCGCCCGAGGAGACCGGCGAAAGGGATACGAGTTAGGTACAGACCACATCTGTTTCGACCTTCTAGAGAAAATTCTCCCCGACAAATTCTCCTCCCACCGTCGGCAGTGATCAAGGCTATCGTCACCATCTATGGGCACATTAGTGGTAGCCTCCTTCGACTGGCCACGGACGGCATGAACAAGTATATTAAATGATTAACTGACGAGTTGCAAAATTAAATGCCACATGTTATTTGTTAATATCAAAACTACCTAGCCTTCGAATTAAATGGCATAAATAACGCTGCAAATCTTCGTGACGCTAATTTCTTCACTAAAAATTTTACCCACATGCGCCTAAACAAGTTTATGGGTTCTAATTAAATATTCGAGAAAAAATACTTGCTACGGGAATACGACGAAAAATGAATAACCTTGTATACAATACAAACAATACTTTAATAAAAAACTATTTTTTACAGTTATTATATTGTCTTCGTTACCGCTAAACTCCAGAAAGGCTTTAAAAAGAAAAGACAATGAATATTGAAAAGATTCAATTTATTAATTATAACATTAAAAAGCCTTATATTTAAAAATTATAAGATATATTATACTATATAAGAATAAGACAGACAAACGTTCCTTTTAATTAAATTCAATATAAAGTTTCTCTTAACTTTAGAACGTACAAATATAATTTTTAACCCAACTGCTTCAGATGACAGTAATAATGACATATTTTATCATGGGATGAAAAAAAAATCGATGCTGATTAGAAATTATCATATCTCTAATACATAAAACATTTGCATTATTTACGCTCCATCGTTTTAATACAGCTAAATGAAAAGAAAGTATCATAGCAAATATATTTACTTAACTAAAAAAAAACCAACAATGAAACATCAGCTGACGCTCGGGTCAACGAACGCAGGCGGTCGGCACCAGTGTGCGTGTAATTGTGATTCGTTGATTCATTCAACTGATTATATTCCATTGTTGGTACTCACACGATGGAGCGTAAGATAAGTAAGTAGCAGCCCATTAACATCCCACTGCTGAGCACAGGCTTCCTCACTCATGTAAGAAAGGATTTTTAGAGCATACATCCACCACGCTGCTCCATTGCGGATTGGCACGATGGAGTGTAAATAATGATTTTTAAAAATCAGGTTCGATTTATTTTCCATCCCACCATCAAAGGTGTCATAAGTAGTATCATCTGTCTTCAATTTTGGGAGCGGTTTCCTAACACCTTATAAAGTGAAACTCAAGATATTGGATATGTGTAGGGCGTTATTGAAAGCTACCTGTTCCTTTTAAAAAAGACATTAGATGTGAAAGTGATATTGAAACGAGAGTGAATGCAGGGAATATGGTAAATGGTGCTCTGCACGCCTTTATGAATAGCCAGACGGAGTCTCAAAGGGCCAGACTGGCTGTGGATGGAGGAGAGTTGGTGGAGGAAAGTTGGGTATGGCAGAAGAATCACAAAAGTAAAATAAATGCGGTAGAGATGAGAGCGTTGAGAAGCATGAGTGGATTAAAACTGAGTGACAGAGTAAGAAATGGTGTGATAAGAGATCGTTGTGGTATAAAAGAAGACGTAATGACTAAGATTGAGAAAGGTATGCTTAGATTGTTTGGGCATGTAGAGAGAATGAATGAAAGGAGACTGACAAAAAGGATTTATGAGTGAATGGAAAAGTTGGAAAGCGAAGACCAAGGCATTTTATATAAGGGGCAGGTTAAGAGTACTCTAAACGGAGGAACTTGTACGAAAGGTTTAATGAGATTGAGAATTACAAAAGCGAAGGAGTTATGTAAGGATCGTGGCAAGTGGAAGGACGTGATCTCTGCCAACCCCGAGGCGTGATGCTACCGTGATGGGATGTATTTATGTAATACTAAAGGTCTTGGATTAATTTGTGGGTAGGATAAATAAAAAAATTGCCTTCCGTTCCTTTCCAGGTATCAGCTTGGACTGTATCATCACTTACCATCATTGCAATTAAAAACTGGACTTTTAACTTATATAAATGAGGTGTGTCACGGCCGTTTGTTGGACGTGAATACGTCTCGTAATGTACACATTAAGATACTATGTTATTTGATAAATTTTGAAGAGAGTTGACGACTGAAACTTGAATCAATTTCATAGCTACATCGAGTCTAAATGAAATCACGATACGCAGTAGAATGACCTTCAAAATGGTGAGGATTCCCCCTCCGCTGTGCGTGACGTGTTACAGTCCTTACTTGGTGTAACAAATCCTTTGATCCTTTAACCATCCAGAGGTGATATGTCACTGCAACACCAAATTATATCCCTCGATTTTTTTAATTACGCCCCTTTATGCGATATTAAGTCGTAGTCACGATAAAAAGAGGGAGAATTCTAGATCCTGTCATACAGATTTTTGTAATATGTAATTGTTTACTTCCTCAAAAGAAGTCTTAATTTTTTGGAATCTAAATATATTTTAATCCAAAATTTACAATATAATATGAGACAGCACAATTCAAAATAGTCTGTATTATTGTTAGCCCAGTCGAATTAGTTCAATATAGTATTAAAATTAAAATCAATTTTTCTTCGGTTATTATAGGAAAACGTCATTGACAGCGCAACTTTCGGTTATCGAAATCCGCACCCTGTATAGGACCGTTAAATCAAAGATGGCCGACTGTCGTCGGCCATCTTTGATTTAACGGTCCTTATTTTCTTTACTCAACAACTCTCTTATTTTCAACTTTACGGATAAAATGGTAATAACCGAAAATGTTTGGAATTAAATTTCCTACAATTTTGGTTCTTATCAATTTTTTTCTAATATCAATACTTTTCGAATTATAAGCTAAAGAAAGGAGGGACCAAAATTTAACATTATCAAATTTTAATTCGACAGGACTATATGTCAAAAATCTTCTTCGTCTTCGTTAAATGTCAAAAATAACTACTCTACCAAAGCAATGATTTATTGCAATGTCAAATATATATTTACAATAATGTAGATTTATAAATTTAAAGCTATATATACCCAGCATAAAAATATCATATGTTTGGTGTTAACACTTCGATGTCCACTTATCGTATTACCATTTATTTCTAGAATTGATTTAAAACAAAGCAAAACAAACTTTCTTTCGTGATTCGTCATTATATGCTGTTATATAGTCTTTATGTAACTGCACTATTCAAATCTCAACTAGAAAGAGTTTTTAAGATTTTCGCATTCAACCAAAGAAAGTAAAACGCCTCCCTTAGAGTTTACATCTACACCGTCGTCTTATACTCCCGATGAGGAAGGATTCAGAATCAGACAAATCCTTCCAGGTTAACAGGTCATCATGCTTTGTAAGTATCTACACTGATCGGGAGTATAAGACGAATGTATCGCTGCAAACTCTGGGGGAGGCCTTTCATACAAATCTCCCTCCCGGCACGTAAATACAGCTGTGACGAGCGGAAGAAAGAGTGTATTTTAGCAAGCATTTCAGCAATCATAACTTACAATATCACTCAATTAATATTCAATTGACTTCAAAAGAGGCTTTATTATATTTATATTTCATTATATCACGATTTTAGTACCTATAGTAGGTCTTAAAAGCATTTAATTTACGAATAATGAGACATTCGATGCTTCGAAACCAATGCTCTTACTTTCTTAAAGTAAAGAATTATAATTTATTATGAACTCCCTTATCTGTTATATGACACCTGTTCTTTGGTCCTGAGTTCGATTACTGATAGAGCAAATTTAAGGTGGGAGGCTTTCAGAGGTAGCTATAACCAGCTCAGTACAGCTACCATCTTAGACTGTACCATCACTTACCAACAGGCAAGAAAAAAAGTATTTTCTCTTCATATAACAGTTTAATTACAGTAAAATTTTAAATTATAGGTATATTTCTAAGACAAATTTAAACAACGATATATTAAAGAATATTATATTAAGAATTATTTATAATTGAATTGACTAGACAATACGTATTCGTAGTACTTAAAATGTTAGCTATCTTAATAACTAACTATGCTTATATAGAATTCAATTGTATTTAATAATTTCATAGTCTAGTAATTCGTTTTATACTTCCAGAAAATACATCATTTTTATTTTGGCACTGATAACTTTATCACAGATCCTCGACGACAGCATTCATTCTTATACTAACGTTTGACAGCACCGTAGTTTAAATTTCAAAATTCACTATATAGGACATAGTAAGTAGCAGCCCATTAACGTCCCACTGCTGGGCATAGGCCTCCTCATTCATAGGAGAGAGGGTTTAGAGCATAGACCCAACACGCTGCTCCACTGCAGATTAGCAGGCATAACACACAAGTGCACTCTCTATTCCTTCACTCTCACAGTCAAATGTAACGGCAATCCGACACGAATGGAGAGAGATCAGGCCCAGGACCGACGGTTTAACGTGCTCTCCAAGGCACGGGGGTGAATCACACCACCAACTTCCCAAATTCGGGCAAATATTGAGAAAATCTTAATAGAAAACTCAATATCGGTTTTTAACTTCGTTCGACCCTGAACTCTAACCCAGGACCTGATGTCTGTAGTCGAACATGCTAACCACTAGATCAATGAGGCAGTTAGACCAATGAGGTAGATATAGGACATACAAGTGATAAAAAAAAAAAAAAAAAAAAAAAAAAAAAAAAAAAAAAAAAAAAAAAAAACATGAAAGTAATGTACGTTAAATTCCTATTGGTGGGAATAGATTACCTTATTATACTTCTGCAATTTGAAGTCAGTAAACAGACTCAGCAAATAAAACATGGCATATCAATTACGGTTTCCAGGCCAAGTGCAAATAGGCAGGTCAACTGCGGGATGGCAGGGATATTGCGAGTTGACAATCTAACTGCGATTTTGCCAGCCAATTAAGATATATTAGGGCCATTAGGCAGTTGATGGACCAATTCTAGATTTTGGACAAATCGTGATTTGGTAGTCCCAATGTAAGTAATTGGGGTCAACGAATATTGCATTAAGATCTCCTAGAATCTCTGCCACAATTGCCACATCATCGGCAAACTGTAGATGAGTGATGTGCTCGCCGTTGAAGTTGATGCCCAGTTCATAAGCTTGAGGAGGTCCTCCAACGCTGCTGTGAAGAGCTTCGGGGAGATAACATATCACTATCAGACTCCATGCTGTAGTTGGATAGACTGACATAGTGGCGTTTTCGTATAAGCACTTCATCACGTGTATATACCAGTGGCCAACCACAGCAGAGTTTCTCAACAGGTTGACCAAAACTTGACATGGCTTAGATGAAAGTTTAGTCCAATATCCATGTTCCGCTCCACCCAGTTATCGTAGAGAACTCAGCGCTGGAAATTGTAGACGAGTATACATTCCTAGGACACATAGTCTAATTCAGAGAAGGAGGTTAACCGCCGAATCCAACTCAGTTGGGCATTGTTCGGGAAACTACGGAAGATCTTCTCGTCCAATATCCCTCAGTGCCTGAAGACAAAGCTCTTTTAATAATACGTGTTGGCACTGACGGCCTACGGCTCCGAAACGTGGACACTGACCATGAGCCTCATACAGAAGCTCAGAGTCACTCAGTGGGCGAAGGAAAAGGCTATGCTAGGAGTTTTCCTATGCGATTAAATCACAAATGAGGAAATCCTTAGCAGAACCAAAGTCACCGACATAGCCCTACGAATTGCGAACCTGAAGTGGCAATGGTCGGGGCACATAGTCCGATGGGCCAATGGACGTTGGGGCCCGAAGTTGCTGCAGTAGCGACTCCACGCCAGACGGTGCGGTGTAGGCAGACCCCCCACAAGGTGGTAGATGATATAAAGAGGGTCATCGGTAGCCGCTGGAGCCAGGCGACATAAGATCGGGCCTTGTGGACATCATTTCGTAAGACCTATGTCCAATAGTGGACGTTCATATGTTAAAGCGACAAATGTTAAAGCGACAAATGTAAGTAGCCAGCTCCCAATTGGTCGTCGGACCAATTGGGAGCTGGCTAGCCATATAAAGTTGGTAGTAAGTAAGTAGCAGCCTATTAACGTCCCACTGCTGGGCGCAGGCCTCCTCACTCATATGAGAGAGGGTTTTTAGAGCATAGACCCACCACGCTGCTTCACTGCGGATTGGCAGGCATAGTACACAAGTGCACTCGCTATTCCTTCACTCTCATAGTCCAATGTGATGGTAATCCGACACAACCGGAGAGAGATCGGGCACAGGACCGACGGCTTAATGTGCTCTCCGAGGCACGGGAGTGGAGCACACTGCCAACTTCCCAACTTCGGGCAAATATTGAGAAAATCTTAATAGAAAACTCATTATTGATTTTTGAATTGGCCCGACCCAGGACCTCATGTCTGTAGTCGAACATGCTAACCACTAGACCAATAAGGCAGTTAGATAAAGTTGGTAGACCACCTTGGATTTGAGAAGTCCATTGCAGGTTAACAGACCTATTGCAAATGAATTATTACAAGTACATCAAGTACGAGTTGCAAGTTAACAAGCTTATTATAAGTTGACAGCCATATTACAAATAGGGTGGCCAATTGCGTGTATGCACTTTTTACAATATTATCCAATAAACATTATGTTTTGTAAAGTAATCTATCAAATCGCCAAAAAACGTTGCTACTATAACAAAATTGTATTTTGTTTCTATCCTATATAGTGAAGATTTTTTTACTCTCAAATTTATATTGAGTTCAGTTTTATTTTAGCAATTGTATAACTATACGTGTTCATCGTCGCTATCATTTCTATTGTCCCGGCACAAATAACTTTTGACACTGTCACGTCTATGCTTGTAATCGGTATCAAAAAGTTTGCTAACAACACTATCCTTAGAAAAAAATTTTGATGGACTGAATGTTTCAAGCTTCGTTTCTATTGAAAATTTTCGTCTTTTACCCTCACTTACAGCACCGCCCAAATCCAGAGAATAACTATGCCGCATACTCCTTTTAGACTTTCTAAATTTATCGTTAACATCAATCAAGACACTATCCATTTGTAAGGCATCAGTTTTATCTTCTTCAAAAGTGTTTTTATCAATAGTTAAAGTAGTTTCAGCGTCACCGTCCGGTATTCGACAGAAAATTAGGCGTTCTGAATCTAACATAGTTACAATAGGCGAATGTTCCTTAACATTTTTACATGATTCACAAAATACAAGGTCAAGTTTTCTATTACTTGTACTATCCTCGTCACAAACTGTGTCACCTGATCTTTCAGCGTCAGATACAGTTTTATTTTCTTGAATGGTGCTTAGATCGCATATTTTTCCCGGTGTCCGACCAACTTCACTAACTGTCATAGAGATGGAATGGTTATCGGAATCTTCTGTAATTGTTCTCTCTTTTATTCTTCTCGGAGTACTAGACATCATGGTTTCAGAATTGTATCTAACTGTTATATCATTATAAGCTGATTGTCTGTGTGCAGGTGAAAGCATTGTGTTATTATAACATTTCTCAGTTTGTGAGCTACTTCGCTTGGAGTGAATTCCAAATATACGTTTTATCGATTGTCGGAACTGGAAAAGAAAAGTGAATATACATAATATGAAAGAATCTTTTGAATCATCTGTCATTTTTCTCATTAGTCTATGTCTTAGAGAGTTGATATCTGTTAAAGGCTGAAAAGTTTCCTTTGTTTAACATTGAGTCTAATTATTGTTAATTGATGGTTGTGATGGCACTATGAAGCAAGCATTCGCTTCGCTGGTTGGTCTCGGGTCGAATTCCTGGCAGGATGAAGTTAGGAAATGGCATTTACTAATTCATCTGGGCATGCGACTAGTGCGAAGCTTTAACCGTTAATGTTACCACCCCACTAATAAAACTTGCTATGAACAAAAACTTTGCATTCCTATACGATGCTGTGAAGAAACCATAAAAGGTAAATTATCTTGTACCATGACGTGAGACTCAACAATCAAGCCCTAACCCCTCAGTAATAAAAAAAATCTAAATTACTATTGCTTTATACATAATATTCTTTGTCTTCTTTTCAAAAGAACTAATTATAAAACCTACCTGTGTGTTCATTCCAACATATATAAGAGGATCATAGCAAATAGAGCTTTTTGCTACAAGAGCTGGTATAACGCCTGCTCCCGGTGAAACCTGAAACAGTATTGCATAAGACATAAAGTAGAGTATCATTGCTGATAAAATTATTTTCAACAATAGAATATCAATATTTGAAGAAGGTATATTTAATAATGGTCTTGAAACTGCTTTCGCAAAATTTTGGTGGCATAGCTCCTGCCACATTAGGCTGGACATATTTAGGAACTTGTATATTTTAATTTGTCTAAATCTGGACTGGTATGAGGCTTTGGCTGTGGCTAGTTTCCATCCTACCAGCAAAGAAGTACCGTCAAGCGAAAGAATTGCGTTTCGGTACGATAGAAACTATAAGAGATAAATAGTCGTTTATCACGTTAGCGCGTTTCCACCATGATTACCATCAGGTGAGATTACACTTAAGTTCTAAGCTGTCAAAGAAAATAAAAGCAAACACTACTTTTTTATATAGGTACTATAATAGAATTTGATATACAAAGATACAAGTTGCAAATTTAATGTTCATCGTTTTATAGAAACACCGTAAAGCTATTTAATTAGTGAAAAGCTACTAACTATTCCCTCAGTTGCAAATTGCTCCAGCAAGGCAAACAGCGAGTACGGCGTCCAGGCGACAGTAAAAGCAATTATCATTATAAAAACCATTGCTGTTGCCCGTGCCTCTGCTCTGCTGACACGACCGAGACGTTGTGAATTCTATAAATATAAAAAAGATATCAAAACTGATATATATAAGGTAAGTGACGGCTTGTTAACATCCCATAGCGAGGTTATTCAAGAAATTTACTGTTTTTTCAAAGCGACACTTGAGAGCGTTCATCGAAAATGTAGTATTATCGCTTAAAACAAAACAATGAATAGTGGGATAATTCCTCTTTAATAGATCTAAATGAAAATAAAAATAGTCCGGGATATATCTTTTAAAGGGACGTTGAAAGTAAAGACCAAAAACCAAGAAGTTGAACGGGCAACTTCAAATTTGTTCCAAAAGGTAAACATTATTGCAGAGTCAGAGTAATTTAACGGCTATGAATTCTTAATTGTTCTTGTTGGGATAGCGAGACGCTTTATGAATATTTTATAGAGGTGGGTATTGTTTTGGCTATCACATCTAACAAACTCGTAAAATATTTAGATGTACTAACACAAACTTGTACGCAATTTGTATTTCGGCGATTCTCGTTAGTTTTGAATAAGATTTCTAGTGAAAATCGAAACTAAGATATCCTTTATTCAAGTGGACTTAACAAGGTCTTTAAATTTTTAACAAATCTAATGTATCTACCAACAGCTCGGAAGGTTGATTCTATCGAGAAGATACCGGCAATAAACTCTGTAGTTACCGTGTAATCGATTAACTATATAACTGTACTGAATTCAAGTCCTAAAATGTATATCATTGTATATTCCTCAACTGTATAATATACTATGTGTAAGAGAGCTCTTTACAAACTGCTTGAGCTTATGTAAATTTAAGTCCAAAGTCGATTGTGATTTTTTGCTTTCTATGTTATATAAGTGATTATTTTTAAGTGATTATTAGTTTAATCACATTATTAGGTACGATTACGTGTTGTAGCTGTATTTGACGAAAAACACAAAGAAAAAGAAATAATATAAGTGGTATTTGATTTCAGTGAGTCATAAAGCAAATAATAAATGGAAAATTTTACCCTTTTCATGGTCCTGATGATGTTTACATAGCTGAATGTGATGATCGATAGTGGCACGATTTGACCCATCGCGAACAGGAACAGGATGTACGTTAGTGTGTTTAGTGACTGTTCATGCCAATTCACGGAGCAACTGGAAAAAAATGTTTGTGTACTTTAAAAACACACTACATAAATTAAGTCTTATTCAGAAATTTAAATCAAGCGTTCAGAAAACCTTTGATATAACATAATCCACAGCTGGCGAACCAAGGTTAGTTTATGATTTAGGCAAACCCTTAAGTCCTTAACTGCCGATATTCTGCTTAAAACTATTATACAATATATAATCGAAAATCACTCTATTCTTTTTTGTAGTAAAACTAATCGATGTGTATTTATTTATATTTAGTTTTAAAAAGTTTTCTTCGCAATTTGTACATAATTAATGGAAATCTATTTGCAGCAAGTCATAACCATGAGGTGATTTAACCTTCTTAAAATTCTTTAAGTCATCTGCTTAAAGTAATACAGTACAATTTTCAAAAATATTAACTATATCATTCATATACAAATTAAATAAATGTGGTCCAAATGTGGCCCTTGGTGCACTCCGGAAATAATCGGCAGAAATGTTACAGAGTCTTTCACTGTTACGGTCTGATTCCTTACCATTAAATATGACAGCTTCAAGTTTTTTAATTAGTAATGCATGCCATATTCAATCAAAGACTTAAACAAAGAATGAGTGTAAATAACATCCAAATGTCCTTCAATATTCATTTCGAGATAATCTAACTAAATAATGAAGGATCATTAATATACTATAAGCATTTATGTTAAAAACTCTAAAACGTGTTGTAGTTTATAATTTTTTAGTTAGTTGTAAATAACTGTACTAATAAGGTCTTTTAAACTTTAAATTATTTGGGGCAAACCTGGCGAGCATTCTCCATTGTATTTGAGTTTATAAATTTAAGATATGCGAGATAATGTCACATGCTTTGTGCAAAGCAATATCCACAAATCGTAACTAACAAGTCCCTCTTCCTTTAATAATATTTAAAACAAATTGCGGTTTAAGGACTTCCATTGTAATTCAGCTTATTATACTCCTTTAGGGTTGGTATTCAATTCTGCAAAGCTGTCACCGTCCAAATGATTTATAAATAGCCAGCGCAATTCAATTATAATAATTAAATACTTTTGTACAATTAAAAATATCCTGATGATGATAAAATTTATTTCCGACTCAGTTTATTATCAATTCTTCTCAGATATGGCACAAACAATGTCGTAATTGTCTAGAAAACTCAATAGTTTTGATTTAAAATACTGAGGTATATATATATATATGTTCTAATATTATAGTAATGGCAAAATGCTATCGTTAAAAAAAAGGATTACCGACTGAGTCTATTAATATCAACATCGGCCATTGAATACGACAAAATGACAAATCCGATTCAGTTTCCTGTAGGTTCTTCTTGAAAAATTCCGTAAAATAAGGCATTTTTTATTCTTTAATAAGATTATTAGTTGTCTATTGATTATAATGTAACAAAATTACTAAATAATGTAATGAAAATTCTAAAGTAGGATACCTGATTAAGTTTGCGGAAAAGAACTTAGTCTTTAATTTAATTGTTAGTTTTCTATTGATGATAATATGAGAAAATGGCTAGATAATGTAAAGAAGACGATAAAGGAGGACACCCGATTGAGTTTTTATAGATTCTTTATAGGAAAGGGTGCAAAAAACGACGTCTTATTTTAGATTACATCTTAGATTAGATACCAGTTTCAAAAGTGCCTTAAAATCGTGCTTTCATTATATTTGTTAGCGACTTTTGCCCACCATAATAATATGTGATAGTTTTCGTTTATTTAATCGTTTTAATAGAAGATTTACTTACAAATTACATTTTATTAGAAAGAGAAACCTGTACAATAGGAAGTAATATACTGTTAATAATATTAAATTAAGTTAATATAGATAAAGAAAAATTCACGGGACGTTTACTCGTTGCTTATCGAACGTTTGTCAGTCGCACTGGTCATAGGTCGTTTGGGCGGGATTATTCCGGTTTCCAAAGCGATTAGAAGCGACAAGTAATCATCGGCTAGTAAAATAGTGAGTGTTCTTTTACTTTAGATTATTAGTTTGATTTAACAAATAAAACTTAAACAATGTATTTGTCAAGATTAGTATAATGTATTGTAAAGTGAGTGTTGCAAGCCCTATGTAAAACTTGAACGAATGTAGACATTGCTGAAAGAACTTTCGAGAGAACGAAAAAGTTTTAATAGCATCTGAATTCTTTAAGTCTCAATTATATCCGATTAGCTTAGATTATGCAAGATTATTTTACATTTAAGTTACGTCTATTTATTGTAGAGCAGAGAAAAAAGACTCTAATCTAATCTAAGCCTTATCTATAATGAAGTTATAAAGTTGAGGAGAGTTTGTTGCTTGGACGCGCTAATCTAAGGAACTACTGATCGGATTTGAAAAATTCTTTCACTGTTAGATAGCCTATTTATCGAGGAAGGCCATACGCTATATATCATCATGTTAAGACCAATAGTAGAGGTACACCAATGAAGAATGTATCTATATAGGGGTGTTTTTCTTTTGAGAACTTTTGTTGCGTGCGCTATGTAAACGGTTTAAGTTTCGCAAAAATCATATATGACACGATTGTTCCCCTTTAAAAGTTCTAAAAAAAATTCTATAATAGCACATGTCTATCTTTTATGGTTGGCTCACTATAACCGTTTTTATGGTAATCAAATCTGTTCCTTCTCTGATTCCCTTATAAGGTGTAAACGGATACCTACAACTACTACATAAAAAGAGTCAACTTCCCTTGTAACCATATTGAAATTTTTGTAAGTTTTTGAACCTAGGTGATAATAAAAATATACTTCTTCTAAAAATATGATTCTGAAAACATATTAATATTACAAAAGGTACAATAGTATATCTTTGAAATACTGTTTTATAACTTTAGGATCTTGTACTTGACTCTTTATACGTAAGTATATATTTGGAAGGTTATATTTATGGATTAGACCGTGTAAAATACAAGAAATGTTTGACTTTGTGTCCATTATAGAGTTTAAAACCATTCAACACAAAGCTCCCACATTAAACTCAACCACTTAACCTGAAAATTGGAAAAGACTTTTCTCTATATTAGTTATTCTTTATATGTATATAGTGAGGTTCATTAAAAGATATGTCGATTTATTTTGATAGGAATTACTCCTCCACACATTATATTGTCTTTTAGGCAGAGAATTGGTAAAAGCCTCAAGAAAATTGATGTCCGACACTTCGAACAATTATCGTTACATTTCCATCAATTTCTACAAAACCTTGACAAATTATACACCCAAATCTTTCTTAAGAATCACTCTTATCTGCTATTGAAAATCGCATGACAATCCGTTGAGTAGTTTTTATTTTTATCGCGAATTAACAGACAGACAAAATGGAGGACTTGGTTATGCACTATGTAAGGATAAAGGTGTAAATGATTTAAGACACGAAACACTATCCGTAGTTCTTGTTCTCGACAAGTGTATCATTAAATATTATACATCCCACAGACGCTATTCGATCTCTATAGAGAGATACGAGACGTACCAGCTAACAATGATATGCTTTGAGAGCCATTATTATAGTCTAAGAGTCTACCCGAGTAAAATAGAAGAAAAGCAGATGTATAATATTTATTGTAATAATTGTATAATATTTCCTAAAACCGGTTTTCTTTAAAATTTACTAAAATATCTCTCTCTCTGCTTATGTTTGATAATCACTTGTAATTTGTAATTAGTATTTAACTGCACGCCTTTATGAATAGCCAGATGGTGTCTCAAAGTGCTAGACTGGCTGTGCTTGCTGGAGTGTTGGTGCCAACACTTATGTATGGTAGTCAAAGTTGGGTATGGCAGAAGAATCATATAAGTAAAATAAATGCGGTAGAGATGAGAGCATAGAGAAGTATGTGTGGTTTGGGACTGAGTGACAGAGTAAGAAATAGTGTGATAAGAGAACGTTGTGGTATAAAGGAAGACGTAGTGACTAAAATTGAGAAAGGTATGCTTAGATGGTTCGGGCATGTAGAGCAAATGAATGAAAGGAGACTGACAAAAGGATTTATGACTCAAGAGTGAATGCGAAAGTTGGAAGGGGAAAACCAAGGCGAACGTTCCTGAATCAAATCCAAGACATTTTAAACAAGGGCCAAGTTAAGAGTACTCTAAACCGACGAACTTGTATGAAAGGTTTAATGAGAATGAAAGAAGCGAAGGAGATATGCAAGGACCGTGGCAAGTGGAAGGATGTTGTAAATGCGTAATTTTAATAATTTTTGGCAATTTAAATTGTCTTATTGACTAGCAAAGTAATCTAAGTAGTTGATTAGTTGTATTTCATTTAGCATCACTTTTTTTTTCGTTATTAAATGTCCTTTGTAGTCTTTTCTTGCCTCGTTGCATAACGTAATCTTAACATTACGGACAAATTTCTGTTGTTTTTGAGATAAAATCAACGTTTTTAAAATTGTATTAGATAATAAATATATAAATATATGTGCATACACACACTAAGATTTACACGAACATGCACTAACTTAGCTTCCCAGTACGCATCATTGATTGGAAATGTTAATAACAGTTTAAAAATTAAATAATTATGAATTTGAAAAAGCGTATTTTATAAAAATTATTAGAAGTTATGATGGCCCAGTGATGAGATGCGTGACTTCTTGTTTAGAGAAAACCACTTCCACAAATCTAAGGTGGGCAACACAGAGGAGTCACTTGCTTGCCACGAGTGTGGTGCAGCTATCGACTCAACACATCACACTGTAGCAGAAAGCGCAGAATAGGGACAGGGGCACCACTTGGTGGAGCTAATCGGTGGGGAACTCTCGCTTGAGAGCATTGTAGGCGCGATGCTGTCAAGTGAGAGATGTTGGGCGAAAGTCGCCCTCTTCTGCGAGACTGTAATCTCGCTAAAGGAGGCCCATGAGCGAGATAGAGAGAATGCAGTAGATGCTCCCTCAGTCGGAGTCATCTGGGGCACCAGGGAAGAATGCGCAAGCTGAACCTATGGTATCTCACTTACGGGTGAAGAATGTTCCGCTGAGTTTTAGTGGGTATTGCGAACTCTCCTCCCTCGTTGAGTCCTACACTCCTGATCCATAACGGTCAGGGTAAGTGCGTAAAAGCATTTTCCAGCGCAAAAAAACACAATATCATTAAAAAAGGAACTCATTCTTCATATTCATTTTAAGGCTGATTTGTAAAGGAAAATGTCACGAGGAAACCTGTATATCCCGGAAATATTTCTGATGTATATGTAAACTGCACTGGATCCTTCTAAAAGTTTTCTCTCATATAAGTGGGCCTAAATCAAGCAGTGGCCGTTTAAAAGGCTGCTACTTACCTTCTTACATATATAAATAAATAGAAATCTGTTGAGTTGTTTCAAATTACATCGTGGAAAACACAGATAAATTTAGAGCTGGAAATTCCAAGCGCATGTATAAATGATACCCCACTGAGCTATTAAAAAGGTATATTCTTGTGTCATAAGATTTTCTAACCTAACATAATAAAATTTCCAACGATGTCTTTAACACAAGTTCGCAAGTGTAGCTCTTAGACTATAATTCTTATACACAACGTATAAGAATTTCTCTTTGATCTCTTTAAAAGTATTGAACATTAAATCAAGCTTATAAATGAAACAAGATACTACGAACAAGCATATCGTCTACATATATTTAAAATAAGGGTTCAATTACTCAGTGGTTAAAAGATGTACATAAAATTAAATAGGAAGAGAAACTGTGTGAGAGAGTTAGTGTTTTTGTAATACAGATAACTAAATTAGGTATTAAGGTTAACAAAGTCTCTTGTATTATATTAACAGTGAGCTTATTTCCTTTTGAAGTACGTAAATCTCATCGAGCAATAAAAAGTTTTGGCAAATTTAATAAAAACAGAGTACAGCCTTAACTTTGGCAGTTATTAGATTCCCTGAACACGTATTTAATGTAAGAGTATTTGTTTAAGCGGAATTACAACGGAGTTATAACAGTTATCGAAAAATATATATTTAGATAATCATGTTGACAGTTTATTACAATTTTCATATAATAATAAAGCTCTGTTCTTAAAGAGCATATTACGCACTCAGGGCCGAAAGTAAGGCATCGTCGATCTTGATAAAAATGTAAAAAATTAAGTTTAATACGTAACTAATCGTAAGTTTAGATATCCAATCAAAAACAAATTGCCAAATATTTTGACACATAAAAGAAACGCGCATGCGTCGACAATTTGAGGCGCATTTATTCAAACGGAAAGCAATGTGGCATTTAAATCAGTCAAAATAACACCGAAAGTACGAACTTTCGACACAGGTAAGATGAGTAAGAGTAATTTTTCGTGTAAAACGAGCTTTTCGTAAAAGCTCATTTTACTTTTTTAGTTATTACCAAACTGTAAGAGTAAGGATAGATAACGCCTGGAAAAAGACTTGTATACTTTCTTTAAAAGTATAGAAGTATGTTGATAAAAAAAATTATTCAACTTGTGCATTCTGCCCATCTTAATATATGGCTGCCAAACCTGGTCCCTTACGAAAGAACATATTCGGAAACTCGAAATCTGCCAGAGATCTATGGAGAGGAGTATGTTTAACGTAAGGAAGCTAGAAAGACCGAGAAGCGTATTAATCAGAAAAAAAAAACAAAATTGAAAACGGTACTTACACAATTAGAAAACAAAAATGGAGATGGTCAGGACATATAGCACGAGGACCAAATAAATGAAGCAAAACAGTTTTATACTGGGACTATGGAACACGAAATCGAGGCAGACCATATCTTAGATGGGAAGACGATCTGAAATCAGTGGGTGGGGGAACGTGGTCGAGACTAGCAAGGGATAGACAGAAATGGAAGAAGTTGGAAGAGGCCATTGCCAAGATTGGGCAAACAGACACGTAGCAAAATATTATGTTCGGCTTGTATATTAAAAAAAATGTATTTAGTGTTTGAATAAAAGGCTCAGGCATAGTACACTTGTGTAATATGCCTGCCAACCCGCATTGGAGCAGCGTGGTGGGTCTGTGCTCTAAAAACCCTCTCTGCTATGAGTAAGGAGGCATGTACCTTGCAGTGGGATGTAAATGGGCTGCTACTTACTTTACTTACTTCAGGGCATACGCTTTACAATTTTTTTTCTCGCTGGGACATACATTTACGTGTGGAGTGTGGGACTCGCTGTTTCCAGAGTACCCACTAAAACCCAGCGGAGACTTCTGCATCTGAAAGAGGGGGCCAAGGATCGCAAAAGCATTCGCCTCTGAAGGCGCTCTAGATGCACTCTACAAAAGGCTTATTTAAGTGAGGGATAGCAGGCGGGCAAACGCACGACTTCTGCTCCCTACTCTCCTATGATTGGGACGAGGGAAATTACGCGCGGCATCGCGTTTCCTCCCCAGCGCCTCTTTCTGCAAGATGACAGTCTCACAGAAAGAGGCAACCGCCCTCCATCCCGCGTCTCTGCCGATCATGATGTTAATTATTTTTGACAGCGAAAGGTCACTTCCAGTTGTGGACATCAAAAGATGCCGTTGTGCCCCCAAGCTGGACATTCCGCTATCGTATGGTGCGCCGTATCTACGAGAGCTCTACATTCAAGACAGGCTGGTGAACCCTCGCGCCTCACAATCTGGTGCAGGTATTTCCCGAAGCATCCGCGCCCGGTAAGCTGCACCAACCTGAAGGATAGCGAACCATGCCTTCTCGAAAGCCAGCCGTCTAAAACTGGACTGATCGCTACTACCGTAACATTGCCCGCCACCAGAGAGTCAAGGCCCTCTCTCTACCTGCGCATCAAGGCCCTCTCGGACAGGGACCTTATCTTTAGTAGCTCTTCGGCATCAGGTTGTTCCTCTCTGGGCTGCGGCTAAAACCTCGGCCCTGAGCTCCCAAGGGAGGTCACCTGCTAGTAGGATCGCGGCCGTCCATGCACAAACATGTATTTTTATTAATTTCTAAAAAAAATTATTGTATTAATGATATTTTTCAAATGAAGCTTTTAGCAAATTTAACTTGTAACTACGTAAACACTATAAAGATCGTTGTAAGCACAGGGAAAGTTGTTTACAAACACAATATACAACATGTTTAATTTGTAAACAACTTCGCCCTTAGCAATAAGGAACGTTCAATAAATCACGATATACGAAACCCAACTCGAATTTCTGTGATATTTGAGAAGGTCTTTATGATCTGAGATGAAAATTGCTGTCAATTTCCTTCAAAGGAATAAATTAGTCACATATTTGTGTCCATTATGACGTTCCATCCTCTTTCGAATACTAAAACATATTAGTTTACACTCTCCCTATACAAGGTGTTTAAAGACCGCTCTAGAAAACGAAGACAGATGATGATAATAATGACACCTTTTGAAAAAATCGATCCTGATTAAAAAAAGTTTTATTATAGTTATTACAGCTAAATGAAATGATAGTTATAAATTAACGATATATATACATGTCGGAGTGCTATAGTCTGTGGAGCGGTGGCGCCATCTGTCTATCGGCGTTGTGCAGTAGTTCTCGAGTGACGGCCCGCCGGTGCGGAGTTTGAAACTGTCGCGTTCCTAGCTATTATTATTAATGAGTTTGTGTAAATTGATATCGGGAATATTATAATCTGAGTTAATTAATATAGTGTTTGATTGCACCAACATTACCCACCAACGCCCACAGTATGGAAAATATGGAGGCCATTAATGACGATGTCGGCGGAGAACCCTACGCCCATGCTTTATGCTTCTCTTCCTCCTTCCTCTCTTATTTTCCGACATACATAAAAAGGAAAGATTGCGTCATTGGTCTAGTAGTTAGCATGTTCGGCCACAGACATAAGGTCCTGGGTTCGAGTCCCTGGCCGGGCTAATTGAAAAATGAATATTGAGTTCTCTATTGCCAATCCGCAGTGCACCATGATGGGTCTATGCTCTAATAACCCTCTATCCTATGAGTGAGGAGACCTCTGCCCAGCAGTGGGATGTTAATGTGCTACTACTTACCTTACTAAAAAAAAATCAGTCAGCACTGAAACACAAAATTATAACAGCTGAGGTCTCAGCCCGGGTCAATGACCTCTAGCTGCCGCGGCCGCGGCCGCCGTAGCTATTCATTTTTTTCAGTCCTATCATAAAAGGTGTCATTAGTATTATTCATCTGTATATCTTCTACAAATATAAAGTCTTTTTAAGTTGTTGTGGATTAAAGTTAATGTCTCCGCTTCTTAAATCGCTGATATCTTCTAAGATATCCATTTTAACGAAGCACTGTTTAAAGTAGTTTTGATCTACATAAAATATACATTTTATTAAACGTATTTAAATGTATAAGTTCATTACTGTATTGTAAAAAAACACCTTGGTAACTATCACACATTTTTTATAATATGTAAAAGATAAAAATGGCTACTGTGGGTCATCCTTTACAGATAGATATATAAAATTGGGGTTTATATCATTGATTTATTTAAGATAAAGAATTCCGTAGAACATTAATTTGATATATCTCGTAAGGTTTAGACAGCGTTCACGATTTGAGTAAACGAAATTATGTTACGATATCACGTTACATATCTTTAAATTTTTCAGCCTTGCTGTTCTATAATATGTATGTATTATACATAAAAACCTTTATATGGAATCACTACATCTATTAATGAAAACTATATTAAAATCTATTGAATAGTTTAAAGGATTTAAGCAGATTACAAAGCTGATAAATGTGTTGCTTTTGGTTGAAGGCGCTAATCGTTCTACTGCTTGGGATTAAAAAAAAAATTTAGTGTCCTTTACCATATTTATTCAAGAAGGCTATAAACTATATAAGATCAACGAAAAAACTCGCAAAAAATGGGAAAATGTATCCTTTTTGACAGCTTCCTTTACGTGGGCTAAACGGTTAAAGTTACGTAACAATTCCTGATAATATATTGTAAAAAATACATGATTTGTATACGTATATCTATTAAGAACGTTTTACTGTAATCTGTAATCTCAAATTGCGTAGATTTTATGATAATTACCTGATATTAGCTGCCTCGTTGACGTAGTTACCCCAACCCATTAGGGGTGGAGTCGTCAAAGCCAAAGAATATGTCCAAATAAATACGACTGATAATGCAGCACCCTTGGAACTCAAATGCCTTGAGCTGAGAGGTCTTGTCACCATCAGATACCTTTCAAAAGATATCACGGTTAATGTTGTTATAGATGTGATACCTGCAACAATAAAAAAACCATATTAAAACATTATTAAGGTTCTATTTTGTCAATATACGTTTGGTCGCGCCATCTGTAAGCTTTTGAGGTACTAATTTGCTAACTATCGGAAAGCGGCGCGAAGTACATCGGACTGCATGCGTTAGAGGGCGCCTCCTGAGCCGTTTCATGACGAATGTCCCTAAAATATTGACTCTGTCTGAAAAAGTATAGTTTCCACGCGGTTTATTGGTTTTGTGATTGCGATTGCTGAAGTCGTCACGTTAAGGACCGAATAGACTGCTCCCCTTCCTCGAGTTACACGAAGCGTGACAGGTCCATGCGGTCACAGGTTATTCCGGCGAGCTACGACGGGCGGAAGTCCTTGCGACTGTCCATCGGCTTCGGACAGCTCCGAGGGCTCAAGGCCTGCGGCCTGATGTTGGTGAGGTCCGTAGGAATAGGGTCCTAGCCGAGAAAATCTGATTCAGAAGTGGAAGGAGAACCTTGGGTCCCCAGTGGCGGGCGTGGCCACAGTGGAAGCGATTCGTCCTTACCTGGACCAATGGCTCTCCAGGAGGAACGGGACGCTTTCTTACAGACTGGTGCAGATTCTGACCGGGCATGGTTATCTCGGAAAGTTCTTGCACCAAATCGACCGAGAGGAGACGCCCAACTGCCATGAGTGTGGTGCAGCTATTGACTCAGCACACCACACAGTGGCAGAATGCGCAGCGTGGGGACCTTAGCATCACCTCTTGGTGGCACTGATTGGCGGAGATCTCTCGCTGCGGAGCGTTATAGGCGCGATGCTCTCCAGTGAGAGATGTTGGGCGGGGATGGCCTTCTTCTGTGAGACATTAGTCTCGCTAAAGGAGGCCCGCGAACGAGAGAGGGAGAATGCAGTAGACGCTCCCTCTCACCCCCGAATAAGGCGGGATGCTAGGCGGCGCATGTTTACGCACCTGCTCCCGCTTCCTTGAATCCTCAGTCGGACTCATCCGAGAAACCAGGTAGGAATGCGCAAGCTGATCCTCTGGTGTCTCACTCACGGATGGAGAGGGTTCCGCTGGGTTTTAGTGGGTATTGCGAGTCTCCTTCCTCGCAGAGTTCCACACTCCCGAGCTACGGGTCGGGGTTAGTGCGTAAATGCATTTCCCAGCGTGAAAAAAAAAGGTTATTCCGGCCCATGTGTGCCTTAGTCGTGGACATCTCTATGCCTGGTGGTAAACAGGACCGCTTTGGAGTGGAAACGGAAGACCGGCGTTGCCGATAGCGGCTCTACGCGTCGCCTTGCAGGTCATACACACACATAGCACACACTACGTGATTCATAAACACACCCACACGTGATCAGACACCTGCCAGGGTCGTCGCCGCCCGAGGAGATCAGCGAACGGGATACGAGGTACATCCTAACCACATCTGTTTCGACCCCGGATCAAACAATTTTGAATTCTCCTTTTACCGTCTCAGGGACCGACCCGACCTGGACTACTTACGGGCCTGAGTTCAGGGTTCGAGGTCAATCGTGAGGTCACGGGCGGCGTGATCAACGTTCGTTGTAGTCAGGAGATGGTTCGCATGAAAGAAATAATTAGTTACGTAGAACATAAGCAATTTTTAGTAAACTTAACCATTATAGTGACTTTTCTAATGTAACTTCCTTAATGCTTTTGACAATATAAAGTTTTATAATGTAACCTTTTTGCGTTTGACATAATTGTCAGCGATTGACAGATAAGCATATATAATCTGTAAAAATCTAAGTCAAATGTCGTGTATTGGGAAGTTCTGAGACAATAAAGTATTACATATAAATCTCTATTTTAATATCATACAAGAAAGTTTTGCATTTTGACTTTTATTTTTAACAATTTATAATAAATATGCTAAACATAACTGGATCGATTTCAAAAATTCAACACCTGTAGAGAATTTTTAATTAGATTAATGTCGGACATTCTACGTAAATGATTTTATGAATTGAAAATGTATAAGTTAGATATATATTCATTGCAAAATAAAATTTGCATATTGGTAAGATTTTGAATGCATGTGTATCTTATAATCTATAAGAAAGTTATTAAAATGTAATTGAAATAAATATTAAAGTCCCACTTTCATTTTCCACTGCACGATCGGTATCTACGCGGGAAAAACCGCGGGTATTGATAGTATAAATTATGCGTGAGAAATTTCATACTCCTCCGTTCGCGCAAATTTCGTAAAAGGAGGTACAATGTATTAATATGTATGCCGGAGAATAAAAGAGAAGAAGAAGCATAGCAAAGGGTTCTCCGCCGACATCGTCATAAATGGGTTGCATAATTCAATCTTCAAACTCTGTGGGCTTTGGCAGGTAATGTTGGTGCAATCAAAAAAAAAGTAAGTAGCAATCCATCCATTAACGTCCCACACAGGCCTCCTCACTCCGAGGAGCGAGGGTTTTAAGAGCACTACGCTGCTTTACTGCGGATTGGCAGGCATAGTACACAAGTGCCCTCTCTATTCCTTCACTCTCATAGTCCAATGTGACGGGAATCCGACACTCGTGGAGAGAGATCAGGCGCAGGACCGACGGCTTAAAGTGCTCTCCGAGTCACGGGGGTGAATCACACCGCTCATCTTTGGGCAAATATTGAGAAAATCGTAATAGAAAACTCAATATTGATTTTTGAATTGGCTCGAACCCAGGACCTCATGTCTGTAGTCGAACATGCTAACCACTAGACCAATGAGGCAGTTGCAATCAAACAATTTATTAATTAACTTAGATTATAATGTTCAATAGATGTTCCCGATAATAATTTACACAAACACACTACCAATAATAGCTAGGAACCCGACAATTTCAAAGGTCGACCACTCGGCGGGCGGTCACTCCAGAACTATACGCCGGCTTGAGACACTTTGACTCTGTCCAGTGATCGATCGATAGATGGCGTTATAAGTCAAAACCGCTTGAAAATCCGCTCATTATGTTTTGTGTTTATCGCAAACAGACAGGCAAACACGGTGGAAGATTTTGTTTCATAATATGTAAGGATAACTTACTTATAAGGTACTAGTTAAAAAAAAATAAACACGTACCGTCTTTGGGCGCCCTAAAGTGTTAACTTAAACATATCTTATTAGAACCATTTAGTATTGATATTGTGAAGTTTTAGGTGATACGCTATCAATGGTATATGTCTATCGCACAATAAGCAGTAGTAGAGGGAGGGGTGCGTCTATCCGAAATACGGCTGGCGCTGTTAGCGCTGGATTAGAGGGAGAGAGGAGGAGCCTGCCTATCGCGCGAGAGAAAGAGAAGATAGATAGCGTTACGTAACTATAAGTAATTATGACTTCACAAATAGGCTTATGAACAGTTAAATATAATAAATTTGTCTTATTATTGCAATTAACTAAGTTTGTAATAACAAACTCAGTAGGGTAGGTAAGGTAAAGTATATTAATGTACCACTACTGGGCACAGGCCTCTGCACTTATAAGAGTGAGGATTTTTAGAGCGGAGGCCCACCACGCTGCTCTACTATGGGTTGGGAGGCTATATCCCAGAATTTTCGATAGGATATTTGCTGGAACAAGGTAAATTTAACAAGAATCAACTTATCTGTTACATCTTAAAAATATGAAAGTTGGAAAGCAACCATTTAGTAACCAGCAATTCTATCTTATCACTTGTGGAAACCATATCTTGTTTGCTTAATAGATTGTCTATAGTTTTGTTAAAACATTATTTTTCGTGTTAATAAGTGTTTGTATTCCAGCGTCGATATTATCTTTGCATGATGACGTCCCTTGCAAATATCGTATTACTACTTTCAAGTAACTAACAATGTTTACTTTAGACAATGGTAACAATGTCATGTCAGTTCTGCCCATTAACGTACCACTACTGGGCACAGGCCTCCTCACTCCGAAGAGCGAGGGTTTTTAGAGCATAGACCCACCACGCTGCTCCACTGCGGATTGGCAGGCATAGTACACAAGTGCACTCTCTATTCCTTCACTCTCATAGTCCGATGTGACGGGAATCCGACACGACAGGATCAGGCGCAGGACCGACGGCTTAACGTGCTCTCCGAGGCACGGGGGTGGATCACACTGCCAACTTCCCAGCTTCGGGCAAATATTGAGAAAATCTTAAATAGAAAACTCAATATTGATTTTTAAAGTGGCCCGACTCGGGACTCGAACCCAGGACCTCATGTCTGTAGTCGAACATGCTAACCACTAGACCAATGAGGCAGCTCTTAGTGATAACTTTATTATAACTAATTATATCCTTTGCTAGAAGTCATTTGTCTTTCTAAGAAAAGAAAATCAATAGACTCTATCAAAGTTATTCAATTTTGTACTAAGTTTATTTCAACAATTCCCCAGTTACATATTGAACTAGTTTCCAATTTCATCAGTTTAAACAAAATCACTGCGATCCATTTTCATTTCGTTTTATACCTCTAAGGTATTGAAAAGTTTATAATTTAACTAGCTAAATAGCGCAACTACGTCTGCCTACATTTGAATGTGCTCGCTAGCCTCTGGTCTCAGATATCCCTACTCCTGCAAACCACCATGAAACCTACGACCAACCAGCCGCTGTGTCTCTGCTCGTTAAATCGCTGATATCTTCTAAAATATCCATTTTAATGGAACACTGTTATAGGCAGAAATGATCAACTTGACATATACAACATACGTAATGTATTTATTTTGAAAAGGAATAATATTTTACTATATAAAATATCTCGGTAAATAACAGATATTTTTTTG
The DNA here is from genome assembly GCA_015832385.1 of Elymnias hypermnestra. NCBI lineage: Eukaryota > Metazoa > Arthropoda > Insecta > Lepidoptera > Nymphalidae > Elymnias > Elymnias hypermnestra. The sequence goes on along the minus strand of JACTOM010000932.1, from coordinate 493,488 downwards.
TTATATGTAAAACATAAAAATGGTTACCGCGGGTTATCCTTTAGAATATATATCATTGCGGAAATTTATAGATATTTTTAAGGTATACAATTACAAGCACATTAATTTGAGCTATCTCGTAAGGTTAAGCGAGCGTTTGCAATTTAAGCCCCAAAAAAAATATATTTTTTACGACATCACATTACAAATCTTAATTTTTTTTGTCTTTTTTATAGTACAACATATATGTATTATACATATAAACGTTCCTCTTAAATAACTCTATCCATTGCTGAAAACCGCATTAATATCTGTTAAGTAGTTTAAAAAATCTAATGTAACATACAGCGAAAGTCACGAGATGCATAAGAACTTTCATCGTATAAGCTGCCTAATCTAATCTAACGGAACAATGTTTGTTATCGTTATGGGGTTTGATAAAATTGACAAATACCTTATGGGGTTTCACATAATTGTCATATAACTTATGATGTTTTACATAATTAACTCACAGGGTTTTACATTATTGACAAATACCTCATGGTATATGACATAATTGACAAATACTTTATGGGGTTTCACGTAATTGTCAAATACATTATGACATACATACATAGCATCACGCCTCATTCCCTTCGGGGTAGGCAGAGACAACATCCTTCCACTTGCCACGATCCTTGCATATCCCCTTCGCTTCTTTCGTTCTCATTAAACCTTTCATACAAGTTCGTCGGTTTAGAGTTGGCCTTTAATTAAAATGGCCGGATTTGGTCCAGGAACCTTCGCCTTGGTCTTCCCCTTCCAACTTTCACATTCACTCTTGACTCATAAATCCTTTTTGTCAGTATCTTTTCATTCATTCTCTCTACATGCCCAAACCGTCTAAGCATACCTTTCTCAATTTTAGTCACTACATCTTCTTTTATACCACAACGTTCTCTTATCACACCATTTTAATCCACTCATATTTCTCAACGCTCTCATCTCTACCGCATTTATTTATTAGATACCATCTGACCATTCTACCATCTGGCTATCATAAAGGCATGCAGCGCACCATTTACCATATTCCTGGCTGTCACTCTCCTTTCAATATCACTTTCACATGTTCCATCTTTTGTAAATTTCGATCCCAAATATACAAATTCTCTCTCTCTCTTCCGCTTGTTCCCCATCTATCAAAATATTGCCATTCATCGTAGATTCATCTCTTTCAAAAAGCATGACTTTCGTTTTGTTTACATTCACTTTGATTCCTTTCCCTTTCAAAGATTCATTTATAATATTTACCATCTGCTGAAGCTCAGTAGCGGACGACGCAAGTATTACTTGATCATCAGCGTAGAGTAAACAATTGATGAGTAATTCATTCATTCCTAACCCATACATACTTTCTTTTAAATCTGTCAAACAGTTATCCATGAATAGGTTGAACAGCCATGGCGTCGCAAACCATCCCTGTCGAACCCCTCTTTCGACAAGAAACTACTCCGTGTACGCCCCGTTTTTCTGACACAAGCACTAGAACCCTCATACAGAGACTTCAATGCTTGAATCAGATTACCTCTCACCCCATACGTAGATAACGTTGTCCATCCCATAATTGAGAAATACCTTATGGGGTATGACATCATTAACAAATACCTTTTGGGGTTTGACATTATTGATACAGACACATATATACTCTATATGCGTGTATGTAATGGGTTTTTTATTCAGATAATGTAATGTTTTATTTACATAGTTATATTATATTACATAAACTATAAGCGTGGGAAATTTCATACTCCTCCGCCCACGCAAATTTTGTAAAGCGTGGTATTAAGTTTTCACATCATATATTAATATAAATAATTTCATTGTCTCTTTTCAAACGTTACTCCAAAATCCAACACTGTTAAACAAATGACTTCATTATAAGAAATAATTACAAAATACAAACGTAATGGACGTTATAAAATGTTCCAACATTTTCCCCGATCCCCGAGGGATAATGAAAATCTTATTGACATAGGTAATTTTACTTAGGCCAAGATTTCATAATGTAAACCAATAAAGTCATGCAAACCTCGGGGGATTGATGAACGAGCTTAATGGGTATTAAAAACTGGTGTAATACTCGTAGCTGGGTAGACAACTTGGCTTTTATTTTGCTTGTAAATTTGTATTATAATATTTAAGCTAAATTGCCGAGAATAACCTTTAATTATAGCATCTACGCTTTGAAGACAAATGGTTATTGTGTTTTGATAATATACTGTTGTGATTCGATGTTTATTTAAAGAAAGAAGTTATTGAAATAACTTTTATTGAAGTAACGATGTCTGCCAGCCAACCAGGGAAATTTTATTACAATTATAAATAATTTATTAATTATAACGATAGACAGAGAGATCTTAGTGGTTGGTTGTAATTGACTATTATCTGTAAGTGGCAATTATCTCAAAGTTATGAAAGGCTCTGTATTTGAGAGGTTAGGAGAGTTGGACAGTTATTGTGTTTTAAATACATTCAATTCATGGCACGAGAAGAGTAGTGTGAGGTATTAATTGAGCCTTCAATACTATTTGTAACCACTCCAACTTTAGGGATATATAAAGTTTGTTGGGGAGGAATTCAGATTCAGACGAATCCCTCCGGGTTCAGTGGACTGTATTGGATCAGGTGCTTTGATCTTGCGGGTTCGGTGTTCAGTTCTTGAGCGCTTCGGTCTTGCAGTTTCGGATATTCAGTTCTTCGTTGCTTGAGGGTTCGGGTTTTCGGTTCTTCAGAGTTCAGATCTTAAGAGCTTCGGTCTTCAGTTCTTTGTGGCTTGGGTCTTCAAGGTTGGGTGGTTCGGTCGTCCGTGTTCGTGATTGGGTCGTTCAGTTCTTGCGGGTTCGGATGTTGTTCGTGGTTCGGTTCGCAGAGTTCTGGTTTGATGGTCACAAGTCGCGCTTAGTACTGAGATCTACTCCGCTCGGGAGTCTAAGGCGAAAATGTGTCCGATCGAATCATGGGAGTGCCCTTTTATACAAATCTCCCACCCGATAACCACATGCGGTCGGGCGAGCGGGAGAAACGGCAATCGCGGGTGCTGAGGTAGGTGCGGGAGGGGGGTCGCCGGCGCTTGACCAATCAGAATTAGTTACCGCCGGCGACTTGCTAGGCTCGCTGCTCCCGTCCGCAACAAAGTTATATCATTCGCTTTTGATTACATTAGTTTTTGGGGACAAATAGAATATTGCTTTATGATTTGTCACGACAAATAATTCCTTAGAAATATGTTCTTATAGTAAAAGCAATAAACTCAAAACTACATAACGAATTTTCATGCGGTTTACACCAATGGATAGAATGATTCATGGGGAAGGTTTTTGTGTACAATAAGTTTTAGTGAAATAAAACCGTTGAGGAGGGATTCATGTTCAGATGAATACCTCCGGGGTTAGTGGACTGTATGTGGTTCAGGTGCTTCGATCTTGTGGGTTCGGGTCTTCAATATTCTATCTTTATAATATGCTTGGGTCTTCAGGGTTCGGTCGTCAGTGTTCGGGCTTGTGTCTTCGAGGTTCTTATCCGTGTTCGTGCTTCGGTTCGTTAGAGTTCTGGTTCGATAGTCACAAGTTGCGCTTAGTACTGGAATCTACTCCGCTCGGGAGTCGAAGGCGAAATGATTCATACAACTCTGGAAGAGTCCTTTTATACAACTCTCCTGCTCGGCAAATACATACAGCGACACGAGCAGAAAAGAGGGCGATCGCGGGTGTTGAGGTGGGAGACGGAGGGGGGTCGCCGGCGGGTGACCAATCAGAATTGGTCGCTGCCGGCGACACGCTAGGCTCGTAGCTCCCGTCCGCAACAATAACGATGATTGTTGGAAGTGTTGGAAAAAATCAAGGTGCTTGGGAGCTTTTAGCGAAACCGCTGCCTAATCATTTTAGACATACAACAAATAATGTATGGTGGGATAATTCCTCTTTTATAGATCTACAAAAAAAACCTAAGATAAATCTATCTTTTAAGAAAGATCCAATCAACCAGTGAACTGAAAGACGCTCGGCAAAGTAGCTATGACCAATCGCCTAGCAAAGGTCCACAGTTCGATTTCCGACAGGACTTATTTAGAAAATTATATTTATAAATTTGTCTACTCCTAAACTATCAGGAGACAAGTGCTGCGAATGAAATGTAATCTTTCAGTCCATTGTACTGGAAGTTATACAATGTACTGTTTAGAAAAAACCGTGTAAACATAATGCCTTCTTATTTCTTTGTACAACTTGTAATTGTGTTTTACATGAGTATAAAAATCCTGTACTAAAATCTTTGTACTAACGTTGTAATATGGCAACAAATATGGTTCCTATGAAATTTACAGCGTTTGTACTATTTAATGTAACTTACAATAAAAATAAAGCCTCGTCTTAAAATGAACATACAAAATTGTATTAAAGCTAAACTTTGTGCTAAAACATAACATAAAATTGGTATATTTTCATATTATGTTCTACAGAATCTTGTTCGTTATACCAGTCTTATAAATAAACTTATCTTTCAAGGATTTACAAGTTTGTATGTAAGATAATTAGTAAAATTCACGCAAATTCTACAATTAGTCGGCGTAACGTCGTTATTTTCCTCTGGTCTTCTAAATTTCTAGATAATTTATTCTTTTAAACAATGGTAAGTAGTAAGTAGTAGTCCATTAACGACCCACTGCTGGGCATATGCTTCCTCACTTATAGGTGAGAGAGTTTTAGAGCATAGACCCATTATGTTGCTCTATGCGTGTTGCAGTGGCAGTTATCATAGTTCAATGTGACGGTACTCGAACCCTGGATCTTGACAATTAAACAATGGACATACATACATACATAGCATCACGCCTCATTCCCACTGGGGTAGGCAGAGACTACGTCCTTCCCCACTTGCTACGATCCTTGCATATCTCCTTCGCTTCTTTCATCATCATTAAGCCTGTTATACAAGTTCGTCGGTTTACAGTACTCTTGACCTGGCCTTTATCTAAAATGCCCTGGATTTGGTCCAGAAACGTTCGCCTAGGTCTTCCCCTTCCAATATTTGCATTCACTCTTGACTCATAAATCCTTTTTGTCAGTCTCTTTTCATTCATCCGCTCTACGTGCCCCAACCATCTAAGCATACCTTTCTCAATTTTAGTCATCAATTTCAGTAATACACTACTTCTTATTTTGTCACACAGTTTTAATCTACTAATACTTCTCAACGCTCTCATCTCTTCCGTATTTATTTTACCAACACTCCTCTATGCACAACCAGTGTGACCCTTTGAGACACCATCTGGCTATTCATAAAGGCGTGCAGAGCACCATTTACCATATTCCCTGCATTCACTCTCTTTTCAATATCAATTTAACATGTTCCACCTTTTGTAAATTTAACAATGGCCATTGTTCCATTATTAAGACATTTATCTGACAACCGTGAGTCTGTAATGTGACATGGACGAAACACTAACAGGTGAGGGAACATAGTATTCATTTATAATAAATATACTCACCAAGAAGCGCCATGAAAAATCCGTAGAGTACACACATTGTATGCCCGAAGATCCATCGATGGAATAACGCCGATATCAATGTCAGGGGATTCCCCAGAACAGATACGGAGAAGTCAGAACACACCAGGTTGAAAAGGATTATGTTCAGAGGTGTCCATAACTGTAAAGAAAAAGCTTTAATAAGATATTTTGTGAGATAAAGGCCTCTTGAATTAAAAGTTCTTGTTGCACGGTAGGGAAATTAGAATAATAGTGCCGTGAAATTCATCGGAATTTCTGGCCAGTGTCGAACGCAACAGAACCTCTTCTTCGACAATTTCACGCTAACCGTTCATGCAAATTAACACCCTAAGAATCATTCAAGATGAGGCAACAGAATTGCAACGTGAAATCTACCTCCATTTTGTTTATTTTGAAAAAGCTTTTGATACAGTACGATGATCTAGTATCTGGGAGTGTCTCAATTAAGAGTAGTTCCAAGTAAGATCAGAGACCTCTTAGAAGCTATGAATATATGAAATACTCCTGCAGTGTAATTCAAGATGGTCTTTTATCAGATGATATAAAGGTTTTGGTCGGTGTGCGACAAGGATGTCTATTGTCGCCCTTGCTGTTTCTGATCCTTCTGCTGCTTCGATCGTTATCAGAACAAACGATGGCAATCGGCGAGGTATAGGCTGATGACCTATGCCTGCTTACACACAGGAAAATAGCAACGCAATAATGCAACCTAACAGGCCTTTATACAATAAATGTGGTGCACTAACGTAATAACCTAGCTTTCGATGAAAACTTACTTCGAAGACGTCGTAGTTATAAAGTATGTATACTTTCCAATAAATTTAACAAAACATTTATAAATAAATTACTACGCACTTAGGGCCGAAATATGATAATTGTCACCAAAGCCGAAGAAGAAGGTGATAAAAACGCGGTTGGCAATGCTATACATTCGTTCCGTGGTGGATATAGAATTATTAGTCTTACCGGAATCGAGAGGTCAATAAAAACAGTTTGAAATAAAGTTAGACGATGAGTCACATATTTATAAACTGAAATCTAAAGTAAAGTCTTTAACAGGGCATTAAGGGGAATCGTTAGATGTCTTCCTTCCCAAGTACGATATACGATCAATAATTCTCTTATCAAATCACATATCGATTATTTGATCAAAATCTGGGACACGAAACAAACCTAGAACCACTACAAAGGGCATAAAATAAATAAATAAAAACCTTATTCAAATATGATTACTTAACTTCTTCGGTAAAACTGTATAAAGAAACTAAAATAATGAATATTGCTCAAACACATAAATATAAGACTTGCCTATTAATTCTTGAAACACTTAACAACGATATTCACACACACATTAAAGAAAAAAAAGGTTATATTTTCCGCGAACCAGATGTGGCCAAACTACTGTTTAATTTCAAGGAGCCCAAATGTACAATAAATTACCAAAATACATCAAGTTAAACCACATAAGTAGTAATATTTAAAAACTATTAAAGTTTCACATTAGGTAAGTAAGTAGCAGCCCATTAACGTCCCACTGCTGGGCACAGGCCTCCTCGCTCATATGAGAGAGGGTTTTTAGAGCATAGGCCCACCACGCTGCTCCACTGCGGATTGGCAGGCATAGTACACAAGTGCACTCTCTATTCCTTCACTCTCATAGTCCGATGTGACGGTAATCCGACACAACCGGAGAGAGAGATCGGGCGCAGGACCGACGGCTTAACGTGCTCTCCGAGGCACGGGGGTG
>JACTOM010000932.1:471943-484254 GCA_015832385.1 Elymnias hypermnestra | reverse complement strand
CTAAAGGAGGCGCATGAGAGGGAGCGGGAGGTTGCTCCTGATGCCCCTGCTATACGTCGCCGAAGGTTGGGCGGCAGACGGCGTGGATTTGCGCGCCTCGTCCCACAGCCTTGATTCGGGTTTTGTCTTCGAATGAGTCTTGATTCGGCTTCATCCGGGACACCATATTGGAATGCGCAAGCGAGCCGCTGGTGTCCCACATTAGGATGAGGTGGGACCGCTGGGTTTTAGTGGGTATTCTGTCTCATCAGTGAGTCCCACACTCCCGACTCTTACTATGTCGGGGTGCGTAAAAGCATTTCCCAGCGGGAAAAAAAAAAGGTAACACAGGCATTAAAAGAAAACACGATAACATTATTTCTAATTATACTACAAATTCCTGTTGTGTTTCAACAGCAAAAAGGAAAGACCGTTAAATAATACAGGAAGAACTTATAGGGTTTCGTAGATCCCGGAATTCCTCTTCGGATAATTAAGACTTTTTTTTTATGGGAACGACCTTTCCTGAATGTATTGTATCAGGGAAATGAAAGAAAACTTAACAGTAAACGTTTGAATGACTGCGTTAAACTCATACGGTTTTCATAATTAGAAAGAGTAATTCATGAGGAATATACACATATAATAATTAAAAAGAAATATATCAGGAATATTCTTGTCCAAAAAGCATATCGTACTGTAGAAGGTAATTCAAACGATGAAAATGTTTACTTTTCACATGGAAATTCGATGTCACATACCGAGAAAGAAACTGCCTCATTGGTCTAGTGGTTAGCATGTTCGACTACAGACATGAGGTTCTGGGTTCGAGTCCCGGGTCGGGCCAATTCAAAAATGGATATTGACTATTAAGATTTTCTCAATATTTGCCATAAGTTGGGAAGTTGGCGGTGTGATCCACTCCCGTGCCTCGGAGAGCACGTTAAGCCGTCGGTCCTGCGCCTGATCTCGTGTCAGATTCCCGTCACATCGGACTATGAGAGTGAAGGAATAGAGAGTGCACTTGTGTACTATGCCTGCCAATCCGCAGTAGAGCAGCGTGGTGGGTCTACGCTCTAAAATCCTGTGAGGAGTTGAGAGGAGTGAGGAGTGAGGAGGCCTGTGCCCAGCAGTGAGACGTTAATGGGCTGCTACTTACTTACTTACTTTTTATACCGAGAAGAAACCAGCATTGAAGTAGTTACTCCTATATTTAAATTCAAGTGTTTCTGTCGTTGGAATATTCCTCATCTTTATTTGCTTTTTATATATTCCTTGTTAAAGTTATGTAAATATATATACGAGTACATAGCATCACGCTTCATTCCTATAGGAGTAGGCAGAGACAACGTCCTTCCACTTACTACGATCCTAGCATATCTTCTTCGCTTCTTTCATTCTCATTAAACCTTTCATACAAGTTCGACGGTTTAGAGTATTCTTGACATGGCCCTTATTTAAAATGCTCTGGATTTGGCCCAGGACAGTTCGCCTTGGACTTTTCCCTCCAACCTTACCATTCACTCTAGTTTCATAAATCATTTTTGTCAGTCTCCTTTCATTCATTCTCTCTACGTGCCCAAACCATCTAAGCATACCTTTCTCAATTTAAGTCACTACATCTTCTTTTATACCACAACGTTCTCTTATCACACTATTTCTTGCTTTGTCACTCAAGATCAATCCACTCATACTTCTCAATACTCTCATTCATCTCTACCGTATTTATTTTACTTACTTTTGTGCTTCTTTTACAATACCCAACTTTTACTACCATACATAAGTGTTGGCACCAACAATCCTCAGTGCACAGCGAGTCTGGCCCTTTGAGACAAGGTATGATATATTGTGCATAGAGCAGTAGATGATCCCTCTTTTTTTTTATTGCTGACAGATTAGCGTTTGACTGTGATCTCACCTGATGGTAAGTGATGATACAGTCTAAGATGGAAGCGCGCTAATCTGTTAAGAGGCGATATACCCCTTACGGTTTCTACACAGCATCGTACCGGAACACAAATCTCTTTGTTTGGCGGTACGTTTTTGCTGGTAGGGTGGTAACTAGCCACGGCCGAAGCCTCCCACCAGTCCAGACTCAGACAAATTAGAAAATACAATTTCCTAAATTCGTCCTACCGGCGATCGAACCCGGGACCTCCGCTAGCAAAGCGAATACGCGCATCACTGCGCCAGCGAGGCCCTCTTCTCCGGCACAGAAGATTGGGAGGTGGGAGGCGTGGATTTATGCTTCTCCTGCCACCTTTTTAAGTTTCCCAGAGGAATCTTCCGGTGTACCAGGGTAAATTACGACTACCGATCCCCTGGTGCTCCACTAAAGGAAGTGGAGGGCATTGCTGAGGTTAAATGAGTATTCGCGCTCCCGAAGAGATTTAAAGTCTGATTAGGTTGCGGCATTTCCCAGCGTGTAAAAAAAGTAGATCCCTAGTTTCTTGTAAAGTAAAAAAAAAACTGCAACAAGAATATCTTTCTTATAATTGTGTTCTTCGCTTTTCATACTATATTTCTGTTAAATTTTTCACAAAGGATTCCGTTGTTAATATTTCGTTATGATATTTAACGTGAGATTGACTTGGACGTGGTAAAAAATTAATAGAGGTTTCTCCAAAAAATCCTCTAAAAAGGAGTCCTTACGTAATACCATTTGACATTTTTAGACCGTCTAATAAATTTACTTTGGCACCTGTTCAGTTTGTTCTGTGGAATAAGTTGTGACGTAAATCCTGCAATAAAAATTATGGACATTTTTCGCAATAAAATCATTTTTTAAAAGGGTCTATCTACGTGTTACATTTAACTTAGCAATATTAGATATACCCCCAAATGGTCCTGGGTACATTCGAGAGTATCCGGAATAAAATACACACCTGATTTTTTTTCAATCGTCGTCGCTTCAACCGATGGACGTCCACTGCTGGACATAGGTCTCACGTAATGACGTCCACAAGGCCCGGTCTTGTGCCGCCTGGCTCCAGCGGCTACCGGCGACCCTCTTTATGTCGTCGGTCCACCTTGTGGGGGGTCTCCCTACACTGCGCCGCCCGGTGCGGGGTCGCCACTCCAGCACCTTCGGGCCCCAACGTCCATCGGTCCGTCGGACTATGTGCCCCGCCCATTGCCACTTCAGGTTCGCGATTCGTAGGGCTATGTCGGTGACTTTGGTTCTGCTACGGATCTCCTCATTTCTGATTTGATCGCGTAGAGAAACTCCGAGCATAGCCCTCTCCATCGCACGCTGAGTGACTCTGAGCTTTCGAATGAGGCCCATAGTCATTATTCCTGATAAGTTAACGTTTGATAGTATAATCTTACCTGATGGTAAGTGTTGATATAATATAAGGTAATTTACCTCTAATGGTTTCTATAAAGCAACGAAAAGATTTCATCATGGCAGATAATATGACTGTATTTATAGACACGTTTGTTCTAGTTAGGAGTCATGGATTTGAATCCTGGGGAGGCACCAGTAAGTGTTCTTTTAGGTGAAGGAAAACGTTCCCGGGAAACTGTATAACCGGCACCAGCCTGGTGAATCTATGCTCTCTTTCCGATGAATGAGGGTAGCTGTGCGCAGCTGTGGGACGTCAATAGGCTGTTGCTTACTTTATATACCGCAAACAATCGAAGCTAGGAATTCTAATCTGGTAAGGCTTTACTTTGCATAAATATACCAGGGGTTTAAAGAGCGTGAAAGAACTAGTTAGCCCTTCTACTTGCGGGCCTCTTACCACTTTTTACCAGGCTTTACTACTCTTTAAACTTTCCGGCACTACGTATAAAAAAATGACCCAGCGACGACTGAGTGTCCATAATTCCACGGCCGTACAAATTAGCGAAAACGAAAACAGTACATTTGTCTCGCTCTTTCTTTACTGCGGTATCGCGTTTGTTTGAGTGAGAGAAACAACGCGTCACTAGCAGAGTAGAACAAAGCGTTCAAATAAATTTTTCAATGATTTGTGTTTTCGACGATAAAAAATAGTTAAAAGTTTTTGATATATTATGATTACAAAGTCACGGTTATTAACGGAAAGTTATTTAACATCTTCCTTCTGAAGTTCAAGGAAAACCGCAAATATCATAGACCGCCTGCTTTATGTTAATGATGCTGCCTTCGTCACGACCTCAAGAGACTGCCGGAACTATGCCGGACTTTTACTGGCTAAAAACCTGTCGGGGTCGGTCCTCCGCATTGCCTTGTGACAGGGCTGCGGGAAGGACACGCCAATGCTCGACCTCAGCGACCCGACGGCCATGCCACTTGATCTTTATTTTATTTTTTCGTACATTAGTAGGGTGGCATGTCTGGAGCATCCGCATGCCGTTCACAATCTTAGGGACGTCTCTGTTGGGCAACAAACCCCGTATCTGCTGCCCAGAGGTTATCCCTAGGGGGAAAGAAAACGGTCCTGGGCCGCCCGTCTCACCCTGCGCCTGCGAATGGTGGGAGCGGCTACGTCCTGCTCCATCACCTCCCCGCAGAAGGAAACTACCGCTCTCCAGCAATCCTCACTACCCACCATAGGTCGCCTAGACAGTGTTTCAACGTCTGTTAAGACGGATTAAGGGCCATGATGATGATTTCAAAAAATATTAAGCAAGTAATCCTTCTAATTGTCAAGTTATTAAATGAAATATTATAAATGGGGGATATCAAATACCCCGCTTCGTCCCGGCTAAGTTAATGTGACCTTCACTGGGTCCACTTTTATAAAACTCTCTTATAAATGAGAACGCTGTGTTTAGCAGTAAAACGTTAATAGACTGTTAATTATCTTTTACACTCTATTTTAAATACGAGGTATTGTAAGTAAGCATGGGAGTTATTGCTATTTTTCAATAACTATAACTCTGGTGTTATTATTGGTCCAATAGCTGATATTTTACCTAGTTATTTGTTTCTGAAATGATATTTCTCAATAGACAACATACATATAGACGAGGTATTTATATCGCAGCTGTAGTTTATTAAAAAGATTATACAAAGTTAATTGTTTAGAATTTTAAACTGGTTTAAAAGATTAGGTTTCCCCATTAAGACGATTTATGAAGTAGAAATTAATACTCTGCAACTGTTTAGATTATTAAAATTTTATTATTAGTCTCTCGTTACATCTTTTTATTTGGTAAATTGTATAAAGTCAGTTCAATAATACGAATTTTCTTGCAAGCTAAAGTAGTTACCCTCTTTTGGATTTTAGGTATTTTCGTTACTTGTTGTATTATCAGTAAAGTAGCAAATAATGAATATCTTTGTTAGTTATCCCATGCTTACTTGTAATATAATATAAAAAAAGGTAAGTAGCAGCCCAGTAACGTCCCACTGTTGGGCACAAGCCTCCTCACTCGCATGAGAGAGGGTTTTTAGAGTATAGACTCACCATGCTGCTCCAGTGCGGATTGGCAGGCATAGTACACAAGTGAGCTCTTTATTCCTTCACTCTCATAGTCCGGAGAGAGATCAGGCGCAGGAACGACGGCTTAACGTGCACTCCTAGGCACGGGGGTGGAGCACACCGCCAATTTCCCAACTTCGGGCAAATATTGAGAAAATCTCAATAGAAAACTCAATATTGATTTTTGAAGTGGCCCGACCCGGTACTCGAACCCAGGACCTCATGTCTGTAGTCGAACATGCTAACCACTAGGCCAATGAGGCAGTTAATATATATTAATGCAATGCGAAATACGGTAGTTAATAACTTCGCAGCGTACATTCAACTTTCTTAAAAAGGTGCGCATTGCGTCTCAAATATTTTTGATATATAATATTCGGGTTCGCTATCTGAATTATTCATGTCATCAAAGATGTCGCCAGATGTTGTCCAAACAGAAAAATAGTAACTTTTTTAAGTTTCAGTGGAAATATTGTATTCAGAACTGACTTACTCCAAAAACTGTCTGGTAGTAGATACTTAAATAGATTATATATCGCGAAAGGAATACGTTTCTATAACAAACTGCCCGAAGACGTTCTAGAGATGTCACTTAATAAATTATTATTAATAAAAAAAATATAAATGAAAACCATTCTGTATTTTAAAGATTACTTATCGTCTAGATAAGAAACCGTTAGAGTGAAGCAATTGCTCTAATCTACATAGATAATAAATGAATATTATAATGTATAAGATAAAGGATATCTGGTTGAGTTTGTTGTGGGCTCTTCTCACGTCAGGACGCGGAGGAATCCTCGTAACCTTAGATTATAAGCCGTTCTTTATTATCTGTCGTTCATTTTAATCAAAAACCTGTATTTGACAATAGTGCTGTTAAAGCCTACTTGATGCCATTTTGTAATTTGTGTGAGTATGGTCTAGTGGAAGGCTTCAGCTGTGACTAGTTAATAGCAAATACTGTGTAGAAACCATAACAGGTAAATTACCTAATACCAAGTTGATGCTCTAATTTTTTTAAAAATACCAACAGTTAGCCTGACAGCGTTAAGAAATGCTTTATTTCCCTGGGATATGCATTTACACACTGGCCCTGATGACTGGTCAAAAGGGAGTGAAACTCTCTTTCTCTATGAGTGAGATATCAGGTAATCAGCTCTAGCATTCTTCCTTGATGTACCTGATGAGTCTGACTAGAACCCTGCCTCCTTCGGCAGTGAGAGGTAGTATCCACAGCATTCTCCATCTCTTGCACGTGGGTCTCTTTCAGCGAGTCTATCTTCACGCAAAAGAAGATCACTCCCACCCACATTCTCTCATTAAGGAGTTCTAATTATTCAAAATCAAAATATTCTTGTCAAAATGTTTCTTAAAACTACGTGGGGGCAAACTTAACAGTGATTCGGATATCTAATTAAAAATGCGTATGCTCAACCCGACAAATGATTTCTGAACCTTCTTCAATCTAAAATATGGCATTACAAGCTTATTTTCTTGTATTAAACATGTGCGTTTTCCTCCTTTTGCTGTATAAATGAATATTATTACGGATATATAAAATGTTATTCAATATATATTGCTATGGTACTGTTTTGCTTTATTAAAAGAAAATTATATGAAAAACTGTACTATATATTAATTTAAAGGATTATTTAGACAATAGGAAAGCGTGGGAGTGAATTAATTGCTCTAATCTACTTAAATCACAAAAGTAAAATAAATGCGGTTGAGATGAGAACGTTGAGAAGTATGAGTGGATTAAAACTGAGTGACAGAGTAAGAAATATAGTGATAAGAGAATGTAGTGGTATAAAAGGAGATGTAGTGACTAAAATTGAGAAAGGTATGCTTAGATGGTTTGGGCATGTAGAGAGAATGAACGAAAGGAGACTGACAAAAAGGATTTATGAGTCAAGAGTGAATGCGAAAGTTGGAAGGGGAAGACCAAGGCGAACGTTCCTGGACCAAATCCAGGACATTTTAAATAACGGCCAGGTCAAGAGTACTCTAAACCGACGAACTTGTATGAAAGGTTTAATGAGAATGAAAGAAGCGAAGGAGATATGCAAGGATCGTGGCAAGTGGAAGGATGCTGTCTCTGCCTACCTCTATGGGAATGAGGCGTGATGCTATGTATTTATTATATATCAATTTTATATTGTAATGATACCCGATCTTCCGTCTTTGTTGTGAGCTCTTCTTGGGACAGTATTTGTGTAAAAAACCTATATTTGATTCCTAAGGCTTAATTGAATCCGGACTTTGTAAATTTGAATTTAATATGTAAATTATTTATAGTCATAAAAAATAATGGACGATATAATAAACCAATTTCGTTTGATAATAACAGACAGCTTTGTAATCCCTACATTTAATAATATATAAAATTTTATATTGCGAAGAGAGTTTAAATGAAACAATTTTGTGTCATAAAAAGATCGTTTTACATTTTTATTTTATTGTTAAAATCGTAATTGTTCCCATAATTTGATGCTGGAAAGGAAACATTTGTAACCTGCAAATTATTGTTTTTATAAATCTATAAGTAAGTAAGTAAGTAAGTGTCAGCCCATTAACGTCCCACTGCTGGGCACAGGCCTCCTCACTCCGAGGAGCGAGGGTTTTTAGAGCATAGACCCACCACGCTGCTCCACTGCGGATTGGCAGGCATAGTACACAAGTGCACTCTCTATTCCTTCACTCTCATAGTCCGATGTGACGGGAATCCGACACGACCGGAGAGAGATCAGGCGCAGGACCGACGGCTTAACGTGCTCTCCGAGGCACGGGGGTGGATCACACCGCCAACTTCCCAACTTCGGGCAAATATTGAGAAAATCTTAATAGAAAACTCAATATTGGTTTTTGAATTGGCCCGACCCGGGACTCGAACCCAGGACCTCATGGCTGTAGTCGAACATGCTAACCACTAGACCAATGAGACAGACATAAATCTATATTAAGATATAAATATTCGATAAATATTTGACGGGAGTAAACGGGATAGTTAAATAGAAAGAAAATAAAGGCACGTGCATCGGCCAAGGCCGCACTAAGGGTGCTAAAAAGGGAGCCAAGATCGCGGGTGCTATACGCAGTTCTTATTGATTGCGTCAGGGCATGGACCGTTGTCTCTATGATAACCTGTACTGCTCAAATAAATTCGCCAGACTTCTGCGCTTGTCATAAAGACAAACTCATTATCATTTATTATGTAGTTAATTATTGTCATTTTCTAGTTTCAAATGGTTTAATTGTTAATTATTCCTTTTCTTATAATCAATGTTTCTTTGTAATGTCCGGCCCTCTTTTAAATCCATAAATTATAAGAGAAAGAATATATAAATTGATTAATTAAAGTGAGATATTGGAAGGAATATGTTAATTAAAGTAGAATATGACAATAATTATCTACACAGTATAATTAATAAAGAATGTGCCTATAAGAAAAGGGCAGAAGTCTGGTGAATTTATTTTAGCAGTACTGTTAACCACAAAAACAGACGCAGTCTTTAAGGACTGCGTTCCGAATCCGCGATCTCGGCTCCATTTATAGCACCCCTAGTGAAGCCTCGGTTCGGCAGCTGACACGATCCCACGCACTTGCCTTTAATGAGTTAGTACCGTTTCTTTCTATCCAATTGCTTTAGCAACAAGTACAAACGTCTACTTCATACATGACGGAAGTAGACGTTTGTACTTGTTCCTGGGGTGGTTGGATGGTCAAATGTAAAGAGACTGCAATAACTCGTTAACGACAAGTGCCTCGGATTGTGGCGGTTCGGAAACCGACATGAATCGAGGCCGTACTAGGGGTGCTATAAAGGTGGCCGAGATCGCGGTTTCAGTACGCAGTTCTTATTGATTGGGTCAGGGCATGGACCGTTGTCTCTATGATAACCAGTACTGCTATAATAAGTTCACCAGACTTCTATTTATAGTATTGTGTCATTAATAGGTGCCATATTCTAGTTTCATTAATATATTCCTTATCTTATGTTTCCTTCTAATGTCTGCCCTCAGCTCTCTTTTAAATCCGACTTCTATAACTTTTGCTTTGTTTTTATGAAAAGACTTTCTGTTGTGCTGAATATTTTTGGATTTGCAGGCTCCTACGTGTTTCTTTTCTTATGCCGATATAATATTTATAATATAATATATATAACTTTAATATTTTTTGACACAATATACATACACTTATTTATTTATTTATTTAAAAACAATACAAAATACACTAACGGCTTGCGCCAAATCGTATACAAGTTAGCTTTGTTACAATTTTATGCTGAAATATGCTTATATAACTATTATTTTTATATCTCTTCATAATAAAATACCTTAATTATTTATTCAGATATAAAAAAACGTTCTTTATAAATGACGTTTTCTTTTGTCCGAACACATCAGTATCCTGGATTTGGGCCAGCATTTTATTCAGATGGTCCACTACGCGATGGGTAGGTGCTGCCGACCCGCGACGAGTCCGCGGCTGCTCACCCGACGACAGCAGCCGCGGCCGCCGTCGCGGGCCATCGGCCGCGTTCGCGCCGCACATGTATCGTCTCGGTACCACGAGGCCTACCCGCGCGAGGGCCTGCGGATTGTCCACTTCGCCATTTAATAGCTTATAGTAGTGCACGATAGATAATAGCTTACGCCGGAACTCTAAAGACTCTAAGCCGACCATAGCGCCAATAAAGAAAGATGGATATAAATATGGGTAATATCCATATAGTCTTTTATAAAGATAGCGTCCGAATTTTTTTTGTATTTTTTCCATTAATGTTATGTATTTTGTTTCATATGGGTCCCAAACGATGGACCCATATTCTAGTTTGCTCCGGACAAAACACTTATAAAGTAACATCGCTACCCTGACATCTGAAAATTGTGATGATAACCTAATTATAAAGCCTAAACTTTTATGCGCAGATTTACATATACTATTGTACTGATTTTTGAAATCTAGTCTTTGGTCTAATATTAATCCTAAGTCCCTAATTTCATTTACCCGGTTTAGTTGTTTCCCATTTATTATGTAATTATTTATTATAGGCGTTTTGGATCTTGTAAATGTTATTACTTTACATTTCTCATTATTTAATGCTAATTTATTTAGATCTGCCCACTCGGTTACAGCATCAACATCTATTTGTATGGTCTTAGCATCCTTAAAACTGTCAACCCTATTATATATTTTAAAATCATCTGCAAATAATAGACATTTAGATGTTTTTATAACTTTTGGTAAATCATTTATCATAACTAGAAATTGTGTAGGACCGAGTGTACTTCCCTGACTAACACCGGACCTGGTGAAATACGTATTCGACTCGTATTTACCGATCTTATACTTAAATTTCATTGATATCATGTCATTAAAATATATGTCGTCTGATTATGTTATATCCGAAATTAAACATTTACTTTCACACTATTAGCATATAAAGCCTACTCGTACAAAGACATTTAATATACGTTAATTTGTTTATAGACTCGAAAGAAATCATCTGTGTACATATATTCCAGTTTATATTGCTTTGTTTGTCAGCTAACAGACAAGATAGACTTTTAGTGAAAAAGTGTTAATTTGATTTGGATATCGGCTCCATTAACACTTTGACTGCCGGGGGGTCAACATGACCGACACAAGCACTATCCTTGAGTCTGCCGATAACCAATGTACACTAATGTATATTGTACTGTCTCATTGGTTTATTGGTTAGCACGTTCTACTACCGACACGAGGTTCTGAGTTCGAGTCCCGGGTCAATTCAAAATTCAATATTCAGTTTTCTATTAAGACTTTCTCAATATTTGCCCGAAGTTGGCGGTGTGATCCATCCCCGTTTCTCTGAGAGCACGTCAAATCTTACGGTACATCTCTATGGTCGTGTCGGAATCTAATCACATCGGACTATGACAGTGAAGGAATAGTGAGTGCACTTGTGTACTATGCTTGTGCAGCAGCGTGACGGGTATATGCTTTAAAAACCCTCTCTCATATGAGTGAGGAGGCCTATGCCTAGCATTGGGATGTAAATGGGCTGCTACTTACTAATGTACATGGGTAATTGTGATCGGTTATCTTAAACGGAAAATTCAGCATACTGAGATATAGTACTAGAGTCGGTCATATTGACCCCCTGCGGCAGTCAAAGTGTTAACGTTATTATCGAATTACTTTTGTTGAAAACCAAAATAAGTCTGCTTTTTTGAATAATCAGTAGTTAGTCCGTTGGTGACAAGAAACTCAGCGGTAACTCTTTTAAATATAGTTTTGTAGGTAACAATGTGTTTAGCTTTCAAATGCAACTGGGATCAAATCTAAAACTGATTGCGGTATTTTATTAAAACAACATCATAGCATTTATCCGGAACAAACAGAAATAGTAAATATATTTATAAATCGGCAGAGGGAATCCAATTTCCTGTAAAGGAAATCATCTTTCCGACTTTGTAGTATCATTAACAACGGATGAGTTTTCCTGTGATCCTCGATGGATGATACGAACAAGAAATAAAACACTGAAGTGTAATTTCAAATGCTATTGAAGTATTCGATTTAATTATATATATTTCTATACACCGACGGTTCCTATGCGAGTCCAATAAACAAGTCACGGACAGTGAAATTGTTTACGTTTACGCTTATAATGAAATAAAACTGATAGTAGTTGATTGTAATGTTATCGTTTACGTTTGCAGTGAAATAAAATTGTTACTAGTGGATATTAGTGCAATTTTTTACGCTTATAATGAAATAAAACTGATAGTAGTTGATTGTAATGTTATCGTTTACGTTTGCAGTGAAATGAAATTGTTACTAGTGGATATTAGTGCAATTTTTTACGCTTAAAATGAAATAAAACTGATAGTAGTTGATTGTAATGTTATCGTTTACGTTTGCAGTGAAAT
>JACTOM010000932.1:414636-465403 GCA_015832385.1 Elymnias hypermnestra | reverse complement strand
AGGTAAGTAGCAGCCCATTAACGTCCCACTGCTGGGCACAGGCCTCCTCGCTCATATGAGAGAGGGTTTTTAGAGCATAGACCCACCACGCTGCTCCACTGCGGATTGGCAGGCATAGTACACAAGTGTACTCTCTATTCCTTCACTCTCATATTCCGACGTGACGGCAATCCGACACGACCGAAGAGAGATCAGGCGCAGGACCGACGGCTTAACGTGCTCTCCGAGGCACGGGGGTGGATCACACCGCCAAATTCCCAACTTCGGGCCAATATTGAGAAAATCTTAATAGAAAACTCAATATCGATTTGGAATTAACCCGACCCGGGACTCGAACCCAGGACCTCATGTCTGTAGTCGAACATGCTAACCACTAGACCAATGAGGCAGTCCCTTTCAAAGCTTCATTCATAATATTTAGCATCTCCTGTAGCTCATTAGCGATGACGCAAGTATTACTTGATCATCAGCGTAGAGTAAACATTTGATGAGTAATTCATTCATTCTTAACCCATACATACTTTCTTTTAAATCTGTCAAACAGTTGTCCATGAATAGGTTGAACAGCCATGGTGACGCAACACATCCCTGTCGAACACCTCTTTCGACAGGAAACCACTCTGTGTACGCTCCGTTTATTCTAACACAAGCACTAGAGCGCTCATAGAGAGACTTCAATGCTTGGATCAGACAACCGCTCACCCCATACGTAGATAACATTTTATTCTTCTATTTATTTGTTTGTCTGTGCAGGATTTGAAAGAAATAAGGGTCCCGAGGTATATGTACTCTGCGTATTTAATTTGAGTTGATTTTATAGCGATAGGTATTTGGTCTCTATTTGTCATAATTTTAGTCTTATTTTCATTGATTTCTAGCCTCACATGCATCTCGAGCAAGTGTTTCTAGCATGCTGTTCAGTTCGCCTGGATCTTCTCATAGTATTACTAGATCATCTGCAAAGTGTAAGTGCGATAGATATTTACCATCATTTTTAATACCTATACAATCCCAATAAAGCTTTCTAAAGATACTCTCTAAAACAGCTTCGGTGATAATGGATCACAACGGTGATAATGGGTTGCAACATACAAAAGTATATTTGAACCGGTGGTAGATTTGTTAGCAACGAACAGACTACTGACGATTCAAAAGTGCTTTTTGAGTCTATTGGATAAGAATATTATGATTTGATATTTGAATTGTGTTTTTTATTATTTTTTATTGCTAACAGATTAGCGCTTGACTGTGATCTCATCTGATGGTAAGTGATGATACAGTCTAAGATGGAAACGTGCTAATCTGTTAAGAGATATACCCCTTACGGTTTCTACACAACATCGTACCGGATCACAAATCTCTTTGTTTGGCGGTACGTTTTTATTGGTATGGTGGTAACTACCTACGGCCGAAGCCTCCCAGTCCAGACTCAGACAAATTAGAAAATACAATTTCCTAAATTCGTCTTACCGGGGATCGAACCCGGGACCTCCGCTAGCAAAGCGAATACTAGCACCACTGCGCCAGTGAGGCCGGCCGTCGTTGTGTTTCCAGCAGCTCAATAAAGTGGTAAGGAAACTTATTATTACGTATAATACTCAACTGGAAAAGAGACTGAACTGGTCAAAGGTAAATCTCTAAACTGACAGAAGACAAGAAATATATTCTGAAGTTAAATAAAACTTGAGCATTAATAAAAAGATGTTTTTTGTTTTTAATAAATCTTAAATGAAAAGTCTCTTAAAAGTTTGTTTACATGGTAAAAAGCTCCTTCTGAAATAAATATTGCTCTACTTAAAATTTCAGCAATATCCTGAACTGAAATTTGCTCTATTTCTTTCCTGTGGCAATTATTGATAGAAGATGATACAGTCCTAGAGATGTAATCTGGTAAGAGGCAATTTGCCTCTTACGGTTTCTACACATCGTACCGGAACACAAATCACTTGCTTGGCGGTACGTCTTTGTTGGTTTCTACCCACGGCCGAAGCCTCCCACCAGTCCAGACTTGGACACATTGGAAACCATTGCGACAGCGAGGCCTTGTGTGTAGATCTGGCACGATCACGTTCGGAAAAGTCAACATATCCTTCATTTTTTAATTCAATAGCTTTAGAATTAGGTCGTACTGTTTCCTTTATAAAATTGGTAAGTTTAAAAAGCTCAAAAAATCGTTTTAAACTGCTTAAATCTATTCCGGACGTATTTCAGATTATGCCAAGTTATTCAGAATATTTTCAATAAAATTTCAGTAAAATAATGATGGTATTAGATGTTTTTGGTGGATTCGAAAATGGATTATGTTGATAAATCGATTCTTTACGACGAATTTACCCACTTTTCAAGGAGTTCATGAACTTCGCAGATAACACCATCGGGAACTGCTGATATATATGTATAAAAATAAGCAGCAGCCCATTAACGTCCCACAGCTGGGCACAGGCCTCCTCACTGATATGAGAGGGAGTTTTTTTAGAGCATACACCCACCACGTTTTTTTTTAACGCTGGGAAATGCTTTTACGCACTGAGTGTGGGACTCACTGGTTGTGCTCGAATACCCACTAAAACCCAGTGGCACCCTCGTCAACTTGCACATCCTCTCTGACAAGCCCGGTTGCGGCCGGGTAAGTAGATCACGGATTCAAAGTGGAGCTAAAAGAAATTCGTAACGACTCCCAGCCTCCTTTTTTGGAGGAGAGGGCATCTGGCGCTCTTTCTCTCTCTCCATCGCCTCTTTCAACGAAATGTTAGCCTCGCAGAAGGAGGCAACTGCACTCCAGGCCGCCTCACTGCCAAGCATTGCGCTTATTATACTTGACAGTGATTGATCCCCGGCGATCAACGCCAGTAAAACATGCCGTGCTGTGGTGCCGAAGCTGGACATTCCGCCTATGTGTAGGATGCCGTATCAACAGCTGCATCACACTGATGGTAAATAGGTGACTCCTCCCGCTGCGCAATCTAATGCAGGTATTTACCGAAACAACCATGTCCCGTCAACACTTGCACCAGTCTGCAGCGTAGCCACACCCGCACTTGGGGACTACCACGCTACTAAACTGTGGATTAGGAGCCATAGCACACAAGTGTACTCTCTATTCCTTCCGAACGACACGACTGGAAAGAGATTAGGCGCAGGACCGATGGCTTAACGTGCCCTCCGAAGCACGGGGGTGGAGCACACCGCCAACCCGCGACTCCAACCCAGGCCCTCATGTCTGTAGCCGAACATACTAACCACTAGACAAAAGATACTTCCTCCTATATCCATTATAGAATTTGAAACCGTCCAACTGATTTACCCCAAACCCTGTACATGAGAGAGTAGTATTAATTCATCTTTCCGAAACTGGTTGATATGGTGCAAACGGATAAACCAATAACGATTAAGGAAAGACTTTTTGACCAAAGATTATATAGATATTGATATATTTACACATATACTCGTTTTCGTCGTCTTCTCAACCTATGGACGTCCATTGCTGGACAAAGGTCTCTCTTAATGAATGTTACTGGGCCCGATCTAGCGCTACTTGTGTACAGCGGCTGCCTGATGTCATCGGTCCACCTGGTCCACCTGGGTCCACCTTCGGGAAACAACGTCCATTGGTTTTGCGAACTATGTACCCTGCCCACTGCCGCTTTAGCATAGCAATTCAGTAGGCTACGAAGGTGACTTTAGTTCTCCTACGGATCTCCTCTCCTCTCCATTGCCCGCTGAGTGATTCTGAGTCTTCTTACAAGGCCCGTAGTCAGCAGCCACGTTTCGGAACCACATGTAATCGCTGATAACACGCCTTGTTTGAAAACCTTAGTCTTCAGGCACTGAGGAATTGTGGATGCAAAGATGACCCTTCTGCAGAGTGTCTCAATAGGAGGGCCTTAAAATAAACAATGACAAGGCAAAAATCATGTCGAACATCCGTGTTTCGCCCCACCCGGTCACTGTTGGGAACTCACCACTCGAAGTTGTAGATGAGTACCTCTACCTGGGACACACGATTCAATTATGTAGGTCCAGCTTTGAATAAGAGATAAAATTTTCCATTTTTTCTTATAGATCGGTGACACCGCCGGTAACAGTTAGTTCGTTTTTACTCTACACAAAGTGTACTCTTTATTCCTTCACTCTCATAGTCCGACGTGACTCCAACACGTCCGAAGAGAGATCAGGCGCAGGACCGACGGCTTAACGTGCTCTCCGAGGCACGGGGGTGGATCACACCGCCACCTTTCCAACTTCGGGCAAATATTGAGAAAATCTTAATAATCATATCGATTTCCAACTGGCCCGACCCGGGACTCGAACCCAGGACCTCATGTCTGTAGTCGAACATGCTAACCACTAGACCAATGAGGCAGTCAAAACGGTAATAAAGAATGATAAATATGTTTTGATCAATAGCTCTGTGCCATTAATTTGAATAAAAACCAATAATTTAATGGTTATGTGTGTCTGTGTTAACTTCAAACGAGGTTAATTGCATATGGGATGATATTTTTCATTCAAACCCAAATATTTACGGCATTGTTCATGAATAACATAAAATACAAAGCTGCAATATTACGCAGTTTTTATAGCCTTTAATCAATAGTAAAATATTCATTTCAAATATAGTATTTTACATTTAAAAAGTAGATATTTTGCAGCATTTTTATATCGTCATAATGCTACTAGAAATGTTTTAGAATCTAAAGTTATCCCTTCGATTTTTTTGCAGTATATTGCTCGTGTCCACTACTAGTTGACATGATACGATAGTTCTGTCTCAACTATTGCAATCAGAAATACAAGCATCTCTTTCTTTTTAAGCCGTATTGTGTATTATCTATTTTGCTATATAAATATGCCTAGAGATAGCACAACACAATAAAAAAACGTGTGTCGCGTCAAAGGTTGTTAAGTTTATTTATACACACATTCCAAATCCAGGACATTTTAAGTAAGAGCCAGGTCAAGGGTATTCTAAACCGACGAACTTGTATGAAAGGTTTAATGAGAATGAAAGAAGCGAAGGAGATATGCAAGGATCGTGGCAATTGGAAGGATGTTGTCTCTGCCTACCCCGAAGGGAATGAGGCGTGATGCTATGTATATAAGCAACTGAATCAAGTGCGAACATTTTTGTTTCTTAAATCAGACCCATTAGAGAAACACGGTTCATTTGATATCACAAACAATTATTTATTTGTATTGTATTTATTAGTTACGGAGACACTAAAGAAGCTTGTTACAAGTTTATATTTAAATTGGACAATATATTTATATTCTGGACATAAATTTCAGACATAAGGTTACGTCGTTATCACTTAATTATTGAATAGTATTTTGCAATCCATCATTCTGATGTATAATCTGTTTTAAGTACGTAAATTTAGATTGATTGATTGCAATACCCGTAATTGTAATAAAAACTCACACTGTAATGGCATTTATAATAAAATTCTATATTACTTTCTTCAGTTCTTTAACAAGTTATATAGTATTTACATGAATTGGTCTATTTCGTGGTAATTGATTTTAAACTTGAATAACTTTACATTCAAATGTTGTATTAATAGATAATATAACGTTTTGGTAGCCTCATTTCACTACTGTTTAAATTATTAATCACTTCACATCGAAAATACTTGCAGAATTTGTGAAATTTCGAAATTATTCATATAGGCTTAAGTTAAAGTTAAACGGTTAAAGTTACCCAACAATTATGTATGACGGAATTGTTCTTCTTGAAATAGTCTATAAAAAAATCCACGGCAACATTTATCTATCTTTTAAAGTTGAGTCACTATATCTATTTTCATTGTAATCAAATTGGCTTTCTCTCGTATATGCGACGCAGTCAAAGTTAAGTGTGTCTGCTAGTTATAATATATACAAAAAGCTGCCTTTTTCAATTTTAAATGATAGCAGTAAATATTTAAGATTATATTACATTCTTTTTTTAGTAAAATCAACGAGGCTTCCTATTTGGAATGTACCAAAAGTATTTCTATTAAAGTGTTAACTATGCAGATATTTCTGAGGTATTTCCCGTTGGCAAAGGTTAGCTGACCAATGAATTTTCGCATTAATAATTATGTTAAATTGTATATTACGCTGCTAGAGACGAAAAGAACACATTCTCGCCCGTGAAGCTTTGAAATCATTAAAGTATTGCCTTTTTTTCTCCTGTAGAGCTTATACTTTCATTGGGTTAAAAATTTAAACCTGTTTGAGACAACTTTTCAATCAATAACTTATAATTTACCAATAAAGATAATATGAAGGTAGTTTTATGCAAATAAACTCACTCATTCATTTGCAAAACTATTCGCGATTGACTTGAAATTGCTATGTAATACGCAAATTACGGATGTTTTCATATTTCCACGATGTCAGGAACTATAAGGATGAAATTGCAAACAGCTAGTAAATAAATAATGTACAACTCACCTGTCTATCCTTAAACATGAGCAGGATGACCATTAGGTTCAGGAAGAAGCCGAAAAATCCAATAATAAAGAGTGTAAAGGCTGAGACAACATAACCCCATCTTGGCATCAACAATGGGAAACCTTCTCCATATTCCATCACCACTGTATCATTAAAATGTTCACCATATAACGCCATAATGATCACTTATCATGAGCACTTAACTATAAACACTTTTCTATCATCACTTGGCAACTGAAATTCACTTTACTAATTACATTTCTACAATTCCCATCGTGATCCATTGACGTCAGTATCTGAAAGGAAAAACGATATCAATTTAGTGATATTTTATAACAAATGAAAAGGAAAATTGGATTTCGCAATAATTTCGGAAAGTTAACGAATTAATTGAAAATTAAAGTTGAAATTCGTATAACTTAGTTTCTATTCAATAAGGTTTGATAGCTTCGTTGGTGCGATGGTGTGAGAACTTGTTTTTGTAGGTCCTGGTCCTAGTGTCGATTACCTGCAGGATAATGCATTTAATTTACCTGATTATGGTCTGGTGGAAAGTTTCGGCTGTGGCTGGTCACCACCTTACCAGCAAAAATGTGGCACATAACAGAAAATTGCATTCTTTTACGATGCCCTGTAGAATTCATAGAGGTAAATCAACTCGTAAGCAAGTCAGCGCAGATCCATCTAAGACTGTATCATTATTTACTATCATATGTGATCACAAAACCCGTCCTTTCTTTAGATGGACTTAGATATAATATGGAATAGAGAAAATAGACAGATTGACGGACGAAAATACTTCAAAAACTGTATATAAATATTGTGTATAAGAGTTCTTGTTAAATCTGGGAAGAATTGATCAATATATAAAGCTCTTTAGTGCGGCGTTGGAAGACCTCTTTAATCTTATGGAATGGAACGGACTGGACATTAACATCAACGAGTACATCACTCTTCTACGATTTGCCAATGACGTGGTCTTTATGGCAGAGATTCTAGAAGATTTCAATGCAATGCTCGATAACCTCAGCAAAGCTCCTCAACAGGTGGAGCTAAAATGAACATGGATAAGACGAAAGTTATATCTAATACCTATGTTCCGCTCCACCCAGTCATCGTTGAGAACTCAGCACTCGAAATTGTAGACGAATATACGTGGGACACATAGTCCAGCTAGGTATGTCCAATTTGGTCAAGGAGGTCAGCGTTCGGGAAACTACGGCAGATGTTTTTGTCTGATACTCCTCAGTATCTGAAGACAAAGCTCTTCGAACAGTGTCTGTTGCCTGTGATGACCTACGGTTCCGAAACGTGGTCGTTGACTATGGGCCTCATTCGAAAGCTCAGAGTCACTCAGCATGCGATGGAGAGGGCTATGACGAACCGATGACCGATTGAGGACGAACCGATGGACGTTTGGGCCGGAAGGTGCTCGAGTGGCGACGCCACACCGGGCGGCGCAGTGTAGGGAGACCCCCCACAATGTGGACCAACGACGTATCGAAGGTCGCCACCAGCCGCTGGAACTAGGCGGCGCAAGATTGGGCCTTGTGGACATCATTACGCGAGACCTATGTCCAGCAGTGAACGTCCATCGGTGGAAGCGACGACGATATTTAAATGGCACGGTAAGTAATAGCCTATTCGTGTCCCACTACTGGGGACTGGGCTCACTCATAGGAGAGCGGGTTTTAAAAAGCATAGACATTGGATATTTATGTCTATGCATCATCATTTATCATTCGAGTCAACAATATCAAAATGCTAAGCAGAATTAATTAAAAAAAAAAATGGTACACTGTGGTCATGGTGATAATATTTTGCGCTTCCGCGTTTTTGTAATTAATTTTTTGATGTATTGAGGTTGTTTTTGTAATAGATGCGTATTTTGTTGACAGTATTTGGTGGTTAATCTATATATACGTAAACCAAATTTCATATACCTTTTACGAGAATTGCGCTGACGAAAGTGTACAACAAAATGATAATATTAAAAAAAGATCCATGAGAATACATAAAATCACTACACACGAATGTATACAGAGTAGTTATGCGTATCTGTCAATATGACATATACGTCAAACACCATGAGGTTACATTAAAAAAGTTTATATTGTCAAAATCACTAAAGAGGTTACATTAGAAAAGTTACTATGATGGTTAAGTTTGCTTAAAATTTCTGATGCTCTACGTAACTTGTTGAGCGTATGGACATATTATCACCAATATTAAATTCACGTGAACAAACGTAGATCAACTTTTAAATAAATGGCAGTATGAGGATCTATATATAACTGCATCATTGGTAAGCATGTTCGACTACAGTCGTTGTGGGTTCGAGTCCTAGGTCGGGCTAATTAAAAATCGATATTGAGTTTTCTAATAAGATTTTCTCAATATTTGCACGAAGTTGGGAAGTTGGCGGTATGATCCACCCCCGTGCTTCGGAGAGCACGTTAAGCTGTCGGTCCTGCGCCTGATCTCTCTCCACGAGTATCGGATTCCTGTCACATCGGACAATGAGAGTGAAGGAATAGAGAGTGCACTTGTGTACTATGCCTTCCAATCCGCAGTGGAGCAGCGTGGTGGGTCTATGCTCTAAAAACCCTCGTTCGTCGGAGTGAGGAGGCCTGTGTCCAGCTGTGAGACGTTAAATATATGGCAGTATGAGGATCTACATATAACTGCCTCATCGGTAAGCATGTTCGACTACAGTCGTTCTGGGTTCGAGTCCTAGGTCGGGCTAATTCAAAAATCGATATTGAGTTTTCTAATAAGATTTTCTCAATATTTGCCCGAAGTTGGGAAGTCGGCGGTATAATCCACCCCCGTGCTTCGGAGAGCACGTTAAGCTGTCGGTCCTGCGCCTGATCTCTCTCCACGAGTGTCGGATTCCCGTCACATCGGACAATAAGAGTGAAGGAATAGAGAGTGCGCTTGTGTACTATGCCTTCCAATCCGCAGTGGAGCAAAGTGGCGGGTCTATGCCAAAAACCCTCTCTCGTATGAATAAGGAGGCATGTGTCCAGCAGTGGGACGTTAATGGGCTGCTACTTACCTTACCTACTTAAAAGGGATCTAACATCACACAGATTCCAGCGATTGCGATATGAAGATTACTAAATGGTACCCTTATTCTTCTGGGTTGTTTTCTTCATTACTGAAGGTCATACATTTGAACTTTCTCAGTTTCCACCTCTTTCAGGGCAGTTTATTTTGACAGGCTTGTGGGTACAGTAAGTACACCAGCAGGATCTATTATATTCGACTTTACCGACCACCTTAGGTTGTCTGGGTGTCGATGAGCAATGTGACTAAAGTAGGTTAGAATTCTTTTATAGCAACCATGCTGACGATAACCGACATTTAGAGGGTGGTGGTTTCGTTTTGCTCAATCGTCTTGGTTAAAAAGGACACCGCCGAGCGAGCTCGAGAGAGGGCTTAGTCCTCACGAAAAAGCAGAAGCAAGAGGAATTGCGAGCGATGAGAGGGGGGGGGGGCTCCCAACTCTACTTGTGAGCCCCTTCGAACTGGCTCACCACATAAACTATACCGGTTCAGTCAAAATGTAGAAAATGGTTATAATTGAAACGCCTTCTAATATTCTATACTAGAGCCAGAGTGTTTCCTGTGACCGTCGTGTGTGGCGTCTTAGCTGCGAATGGTGACAGCGTGACCATGCGGGATCGAGGTGACTGCGCGGGCGCCGTTATCTATACAAACATCTATCCCTGGTAGGGTGGCCCCGCGCAGATCTATGGTCGCTGCCGCCAGATGTTACACACGACTTCACTGGGACCGCACTCTGTACCCTTCTTATCTTTATTGCCTAACTATTTGCAATTCTATAACTAAATTAAACATAATCCTCCTATTACAATGTACACTTATTAACAAAGGGATTCTAACACAAAGAGACTAAACACAATGAGAAACTATAGCATAAAATAAGCCTAACCTACGACAATTACTAAGAACCATAAAACTATTCATATTTACAAACATGAATAAATAAGTCCGATAATATTATATAAAAAGTCGCGAACACTACTGTTGTAGACAACCCTGAGAGATGTATGTTATCGCACAATGGTAGCACCAGATGAAAGTTCCCACGGACATCCTGCTGCTACCATACATGTGCCGAGGGGGTTTTAATGGTTTTAATGGATACTGAATACTGTTGAAAGTCCCGAATTTAGCTTGAGTTAGCGGTCCAGGGAATGCGGAGCATTCTTCTCTGGCACTACGTCTCAAGAGCGTCTATACGTTTAGGATATACTTACCGAATAGTTCATGATTCGGAAACGTAAAGGAATATGGAGTCCAAGGTCCGGACAAAGTACTTACTACTAATAGTACATAAGAGATGGTAAAAGGAAAACAACACACGCGATGGAAAGATGAACTTAAGTTAACAACGGGAGAGATGTGGAGAATGATGGCTCAAGATAGATACCAATAGAAAATTGTTGGAGGAGGCCATAACCAAAACAAACGTCAAACTACGAAATATTTTATAGTTTTAATAGTTTCAATTTTATAGTAGTTTTAAGCAAATTGTATCAGATACGAAATAAAGGGTTTTATTATCATTCAGAGAATTTAAACAATTTATACATTGGATATAATTTAAATCGCCACATTTAACATCAAACTTACTGATTTGTACGATCATTAAACCAAGCCTCTGCTTTTAGGGCATTATAATGTAATTTATTGGGCAGTAACTGACACTTGTTAGAAACCTCTGAGATAATAGCTTCATTGTCATCTATAACTTCAGGCATCTGAAAGGAATATATATGGTACGACTTGTGACTTGTGTAATAGTGCAACTACTTATCTAAATAGTACAGACCCTAAGTTCGATTCCCTTTAGGGCAAATTTGGGAAATTGTTTTAATTGGTCTACTTCATGCTGGTGCCTTCGACTGTCGCTATTTCCCACCTTACCAACAAAGACGTGCAGATGCTCTGTAGAGATTATTGCGAGGTAAATTTTTACCAGGTGAACGCTCAAGACAAATCTACAGTCTAAGATTAGACTGTATCATGACTTACCAACAGATGATGTGACAGTCGAGCTTTTATCTCTAAGCAATAAAGAAACTTAGCACTAGATGAATAGCATGCTCGTCACCGGTTTATTTTAAAAAATAAACATAAGGCATTATGCCCATAAAACTTGGGAAAGGGGTGATGATATCTGGAGATATGTTTTTTGTTTTAATGCTACTGTTTTGCAGAAGTGGACTATTAAATCGTTCACTAGGTTTACGTCAAATAACTCAGTTATTTTAAGATACTCATTTCTTTAGATGACAGATTTCGAGTTAACCAGACCAAGGAGCAATTTTATCAGAAAGGAAACAAAAATAGACAACGTAACATAATACCAAAGGAAAAATGAAGATGATCGGGATGTATACTTTTAGGCAATAAATGGAGCAAAACAATTTCAGACTAGTACCTAAAATATGAAAAACGCAATCGAGGCAGAGCATACCTTAGATAGGAAGACGAACTAAAAGCTATGGTTGATGGGTGGAGAAACAAAAATAGAAAAAGTTGGATGATGCCTTTACAAGATAGGGAAAACAGATACTTAGGGCATTGAATACATTATGTTCATCTTATAAAAAAGAAACCTACGTACTAGTATCCCAATGTAAGACATTTATTATTTAAAAAATTGCACTTTCAAATTTCAACTGATGAAAGGCTTCAGTTTTGGCTAGTTGCCCCCTTCCCAAGCAAAAATGCAAGAAGTTGGAAGAGGCCTTTGTCAAAAAAGGGGAAACAGATACTTATGTTTATCTTATAAAAACCATTTATGTACTAGTATCCGAATAAAATGCTGTTATTATTTAGGAAGTTCCAGTTTCTAGTTCTTTTGATTTGGACAGATGGTAAGCTTTAGTAGTGGCTAGTTGTCATCTCCCTAGCAAAAATGAAGGAAGTTGAAGGAGGCCTTTGTCCAGATACAGGAAATAGATACTCAGGTCATTGAAAATATAAAGTTCGTCTTATATGTATAAGTATCCGAATGAAAGGCTATTGTTATTATTTAGGAAACTGCATTTTGCAATTTTTCTAGGTTTGGCTTCAGTCATGGCTAATTACTAGCTTAGCAGCAAAGACGTGCCTTCGATCAACTCACTTTCAGGTACGATGCTGTATAGATATAATGAGAGATAAATTACCTTTTACCAGGTCAGCGAACTTCTAGTCTAAATATACTGAATCGTCAGTTACTATCAGGTGTCGTCGTCGTCGTCGTCGTCTAAACCAATGGACGTCCCCTGCTGGACAAAGGTCTCTCTTAATGAATTCCCATGGGCCCGATCTTGCGCCGCTTGTATCCAGCGGCTGCCAGCGACCCGCCTGATATCATCGGTCCACCTGTTGGGGGGTCTGCCGAAGCTGCGTTTTCCGGTGCGAGGCCGCCACTCTAGCACCTTCGAGCCCCAACGTCCATCGGTTCTGCGAACTACGTGCCTTGCCTATTGCCACTTCAGCTTTGCAATTCGGTAGGCTACGACGGTGACTTTAGTTCTCCTACGGATCTCCTCATTTATGATTTGATCATGTAGGGAAACTAATCGAATCAAATCAAATCAAATATATCTTTATTCACGTAGGAGAATTACAGCACTTTTGAATCGTCAAATTATATTTTTTTCCACACTCTGATTCTAATATACGATGATGACGTCTGATGATGGTACTCAAGAACGGCTTAAAATGTAAAGTTGCGAGGGTTCCTTCGCGCACTGAGCCAAGAAGAACCCGCAACAAACTCAGTCTGGTTTATTTTGTTTACCAGCATCATTACAATATCATACTAGTTTACTATATTTTAATTCAAATTAGAGCAATTCGTTCACTCCCAGGCGTTTCTATCGTCTAAGTAATCTTGCAACTTATAGTACGATTTTTCTTTCAACTTTCTTTTAACAAAGACTAATTGACATCTCTAGAACGTTTTGTGGGAGTTTATTATAGAAACGTATACAGTTACCCTTAAATGACTTGTTAATTTTATGCAGCCTACTAGAATTTACAACAAGTTTGTTTTTGTTTTGTAATTTATATGATATACATTCACTCTTTTTATTAAAAGAGTCAATGTTTTATGTACACACAAGTTTTCTAATATATATACGCAGTGAACTGTCATTATGTTAACTGCCTTGAATTTGTTTCTTAGCGACTCTCTTGGACCCATATTGTAAATCGCACGAACGGCCCTTTTCTGCAGCACAAATATTGCATCTATATCAGCAGCATTACCCCAAAGTAGAATACCGTATGACATAATGCTGTGAAAATAGCTGAAATATACCAGTCTGGCAGTATCAACATCTGTCAGACGACGAATTCTTTTAACTGCGTAAGCCGCAAAGCTGAGCCTGTCCGATAGACCACTTAGATGGGGCCCCCACTGTAATTTGTTATCTAACGTAATGCCTAAAAAAACGGTACTGTCTACAAGATCTAGTTCCTCATTATTAAGTTTAACAATGGCTTGCATTAGTTTAACATTAGGGAGACTATCAGGTGAGATTGCAGTAAAGTCAATAAAAAAATGTCTACTAATTGCGCTGTCATTAATTTCGCTGTTCCAAATTTTACTTTGCGTATTATTTAATATAATTTCATGATTACTTTATACACCTTAAAAGACTTAGTGAGTAAAAAATTGCTGCAGCCTTGAGGTAACTTCGAAAAAGTAATTACCATTTAAATGACCACGATGATTATAAATTATAGAATAAATTTTTAATGGCAAAAATGTGATTTATCTTATCATTTCGTTTAATGAAAATAATTGCTCTCTTAATTGTTTGCAGTATTAAAGTCCTCAAATATTTTATGCGAACTTTCGGCGTCTTTAATGGTGTAACAGTGCAAGTAATTGATTCGTTAATAGAAGGCCTCGGTTCAATTCCTTATATAAATTTCTATTTATACGCTATCTCAACAATAAAGTCAGAGAATTCAAGAAGCTTATCTACATTTGCTTTGTTATATGAATTTTGTCGTAAATATCACAACATTACGCTCGATCTACCGTTAACAGGTTAGCTTATTTAATACCAAATACCTGTACTAATAATTGTAGTTAATATGTATTAAACATAATTAGTAATACGAAGGCTGTTCCCTCATTAGTCGCCTAACCTTTGTCAAAGGCAAATAGCTCCAAAATATCTGCATAGTTATCGCTTTAATATAAATTCCTTCTAACAACCAAAATAGTAGGACGGCATCGCTGACCTTCCTATAAAGCTCTAAAAAATATAGTCCAGACCTAAGAATTTTCTGTTAACATTTGAAATTCATTGAAAGGGTGTATACATTAACCCTACGTCACATAAAAGAGAGAACAAATTACCATAAAAAAAGATACAGTTAGTTACCATTACAAGGTAGTTGCATGTCATCTTAGACTTTATTATAGAACTTTTTAAGGGGAACAGTTCCGTAATACGTAATTTTTAAGTCACTTCAAGTGTTTACATAGCGCCGGCTACGGAAACTCTCAAAAGGAACATATTTATCCAGTTTTTGCTACATTTTTCTTTAATACATCTTCCAAGATAAATGGGATATCTAATTCTAAAATAAATATTATAAAAGAAGCCTTGAAGGACAAAGGAATGGAAAGTGAATGTAAACAAAATGAAAGTTATGCTTTTTGAAAGAGATGAATCTATGATGAATGGCAAAATTTTGATAGATGAGGAACAGGTGGAAGAGGTGAAAGAATTTGTATACTTGGGATTTAAATTTACAAAAGATGGAACATGTGAAAGTGATATTGAAAAGAGAGTGAATGCAGGGAATATGGTAAATGGTGCTCTGCACGCCTTTATTAATAGCCAAATGATGTCTCAAAGGTCCAGACTGCTTGTGCATGCTGGAGTGTTGGTACCAACACTTATGTATGGCAGTGAAAGTTGGATATGGCAGAAGAATCACAAAAGTAAAATAAATGCGGCAGAGATGAGAGCATTGAGAAGCATGAGTGGTTTAAAAATAGTGTGATAAGAGAACGCTGTGGTATAAAAAAAGACGTAGTGTCTAAGATTGAGAAAGGTATGCTTAGATGGTTTGGGCGTATAGAAAGAATGAATGAAAGGAGACTGACAAAAAGGATGTATGAGTCAAGAGTGAATGCGAAAGTTGGAAGGGGAAGACCAAGGCGAACGTTCCTGGACCAAATCCAGGACATTTTAAATAACGGCCAGGTCAAGAGTACTCTAAACCGACGAACTTGTGTGGAAGGTTTAATGAGAATTAAAGAAGCAAAAGAGATATGCAAGGACCGTGGCAAGTGGAAGAACGTTGTCTCTGCCTACCCCTGTGGGAATGAAGCGTGATGCTATGTATGTAATTCTAAAATAAATTTGCAAATAGAACCAGTAGGTTCAGAGAGTTTAATGAACCAAATGGGCAATCCAATTTAACGACATATTTTCATTTTTACCTACTTTCACAAACAAACAAACACTACATATTTATAATATTAGTATATAGATCTATAGTATCAGCGTATGTTAGATTACTATAGAAGCCTAATTATGCTTAGAAATTTCCAAGAGAATGGAAGAACTTTTGTAAAGTTCTATAAGCTCAGTGAACTATAAATTAATTTTAAGACATAACAAAAACTAAATTTTCGTATTTACTTTCAAACTTGTAGAACTTTTAATCATGTCGGCTTCCTCGGTAAAGTTTTCATTAAAATAAATTACCAACTTCTTAAGGTAAAGTTCAAAATGAATAACGGTTGCTTTAAATAATGCATTTTTAATACAGTTAATTTATTTATGTATTAATTTGAATTTGTAGCAGACATAAATACACAAAGAAAGAAAGGAAAATAAAAAAATAAACAATATTTCGCAATTAGGGTGCAAAGGCGGTCCTATTGCTATAAACAACCTCTTCCAGACAACCTTTGGCGACAGGAGTTATTTAGAAATAAGAGTGGGATGGTGCAAATAAAGATATTTCTGAGGAGAAAACAATACACAATGAAAAAGAAATACTAAAAATGCAATATATTGAAATAAAACAGAAATGCTACTGATTTAAGAAGTTGTATCAACGAGGTTTAAAAATTGGGAGGGAGTTTGAATGACGGATGGAAGATCATTCCACAGTCTAATTGACTTCGCAGTGAAGGAGCTCCAATAATGCTTAGTGGCACAATTGGTTACTTAGGAGATTTTCGCTGGACAAATGAAGATTAAGATGATGGTCACAATTATAATTACGAAGAGAAAAATGGTCCTTTAAATAGGAGTATTATACAGGATAGAATAAAGACGTAAGATGTAATTTACGACGCTTTCTAATAGAAAGCCATTTGAGTTGAGTACGTGGTCAAAGTTACGGAGTCCATTAATAAACCGAATGCATAGATTTTCCAAGCGCTTGAATTTATCGAGTTGTTCAGACAGATCAGCATAGTAAGAGTCTGCATAATCTAAGATAGGCAATAAAAGAGCGTGAGCCAGCGTGATCTTAGCAATGAGAGGGAGACGGCTAAAACTTTGCAGCTTACTTGTGCCACATCATTAGACCATAACAGGGAGCAGTCAACATGTAGCCCTAAGTTGCCCTTCATTATCGAAATTAAGTTCAGATCGTTGTTCCCTAATTTAATACGAGGCAATTAATGTATTATCAATAAATTTTTCCCAGTTGCTTTGGTTTAGTAGTTTGCATTTTGAAGTAGCCTATCACGCTCTAAATGGTCTTCTTTTTTTCTGGAAACAAATCTGATGGGTACTTTTTCTGAACTGTTATGTTTTGCTATTAATAAACATTCTCGAACGATTACATTATCAATTAGGTTCCTTAACTCCATAGTCTTTATTCAGAATACCTAGATCTTAGCTCATAACCCTTAGATTGTCTGGCGCTTTTTTATTGGTCCCCGTGGTTTGCCCTCGATTTTTGAAGGAAATAACTGTCGCGTGCCTCTCGGTGCACGGACGTTTACGTGTCACGGGTCGAATGACTCTAAAGTGGCGGTCGGGAAATACACGTTCATGAAAGGTAGTCTTTCAATGAAATGTCGTGATTTTTATGTTTGACAATAGTTAAATTATGCAATGTTATCTTTTGTTTATGACATTAACACTAGTGTAGCATCATGTTGCGCTAAACATTGAGAGAGTGAAAAAAATCTGTCTTGTATTTATAGGCTCATATCTTAAAAATTAAAACTTACCTCAAGGGTATTTATTATTATTCACATCACTTATATAATCAAAGACACAAATAATCATTAAAAACTCATATATAAACATAATTTATAAAATATCACAATAAAACTTAATGACTTTCGACGCGACACATGCATCTTTACTAACGGTCTCTTTATAACTGATTTATCTTTTGTTTTTTCTATTGTCTGGTGTT
Source organism: Elymnias hypermnestra (assembly GCA_015832385.1). Taxonomy (NCBI): domain Eukaryota; kingdom Metazoa; phylum Arthropoda; class Insecta; order Lepidoptera; family Nymphalidae; genus Elymnias; species Elymnias hypermnestra. Next base: position 447,523 of record JACTOM010000932.1, on the reverse strand, counting down.
ATCTCTACCCATATTTTGTTACGACTGTTACCGAGAAACGAAGTAGATAATACACATTATGAGATGCATATATTTCTGATTGCCCAATTTGAGACAGAACTATTATATCAGTCAACCAGTAGTTGACAGGGAAAATGTAAGAGATGAGTAAAAAAATACCAAAAAATGATTACATAATTACCTTATGTTCAGTTAAGTGTACCTTAAGTTTACTAATTTGTTTATTAGTTTATTTATCGTAATTGTTTGTTTCCCAAATAAATGAAATATAGATTTGGGCATTGCGTTTGCTCTTGGGACGTAGTAGAATTAACAAAGGGAAGTTCACGCTCGTATTGTCAATCTCAAAGTCAGACAACTATATGTAATGCGACATATTACATTAGAAAACAAATTAAATAACTCACAGTTTTGTTTGTAATACAGAAAGCTTTTGAATTGTTGGGGTGTTGTATGTTTATTCTGAAACACCTTAATTTAATTTGTCTTGTTAGCTTAATCAGACTGTTTCTATTTTTAATGTGAGACGTTGTTTATTTAAAATGTGGTATATTTTGACTTTACACTGTTTATTTATCGTAATGGAACAATTACTTATAATTTCAATATTGATGTCTAAGAATGCTTTATATAGTGTAAAAAGTAGCGGCACTAAGAACAACCCAAGTGAATCACTTTTGGAGTTTAAATTTAATTTCCCATTAGCATGGAAACTCGAGTTGAAAACTAGCTTAAGTTGTTTGTTATCATCATTATCGGACTCGTCTTTTCCTGATTGAGTAGAGTCGGCCCTTTTTTCTGTTGACAATCATCTTTTGTTAAATCTGTCTTTATCAGGGACCTCGTCAAGTATGTGGTTTCCATCATTCTTTTCCCCCTTTTTGCACAGAAAGGCACTTTTTGACGACATCGTCGTCAGATTTTCACAGTATATAACTGCATCACCTTAGCTAGTCTCCTTTGACCTATTGCCTATAAATGCAATCGTGATAGTCTCACTAAGATACATACGTACATAGCAACACGCCTCATTTTCATAGGGATAGGCAGAGGTCATGTCCTTCCACTTGTTACGATCCTTACATATCTCCTTCGCTTCTTTCTTGACTTGGCCCTTATTTAAAATGTCCTAGATTTGGTTCAGGGACGTTAGCCTTGGTCTTTCTCTTCCAACTTTTCCATTCACTATTAACTCATGAATCCTATTTGTTAGTCTCCTTTAATTCATTCTCTCTACGTGCCCAAACCATCTAAGCTTACCTTTCTCAATTTTAGTCACTACACCTTCTTTTATACCACAACGTTTTCATTAAGATATTTATATCCAATTCTATGTTTGGCTATTTCTTTGGTGTAGATTTATTGTTTATGAGTCCTTTTCATTGGCCAAGCTTCGTATCCATAGCGAAGCATAGCTTTAATAGCAGTTTTGTATATTTTACCTTTTGTTATTTCTTAAAACCATTTTTGATCTATTAGTTTACAAATATTGTTATTGGTAGCCGTATTTAAAAGGTCTATAAATGCGCACTATTTCATCCTACTTGAGAGATAGTTTTAGATTTTATAAGTGGGACTAATGTCCATATCTATTCTTTTAAAGTAAAAAAACAGTATTCTACAAAACTCTATCAAGACAGAAGGTGAACCAACTTGATCTTTATTTCATTTGCAATATTTTAAGTGAAAGGATCCATTGCCCAAATTGAATTAGATTTGCTGTACCAAAATATAATGCAAAGTCCAATATCAGTAATAAATAATGGCATTTCAATCCAAAATTAATAGAAAACAACTAAGCAGCGCCACTCCTTTAAATAGGATAATCATCTATTTTGTTATTTATGTAGATTTATTAAATACTGCTGACTTATCTGCTCTTGTTTTATGTTTTTTTTTTAAACTTATATTATTTCTTAAACATAGATGTATATATTGATGTCAATCGGCAATTATGTATATAATATGTCTGGTATGGCAAAAAAATACATAACATTTTGATATTTTAATTAACTTCTTACACAAATTATGTTTTTTGTATCCAAATTTATCCGGAATTAGCCTTCATTGTTACAATTGTTACAATTGAAATAACAATTATTTCATTGATAAATATTAATTTTATGGATAATATGTGAGCTAAAACTTTTTTCATTGAATTTCGTGACAAGTATAGGATACTATGTTAACTGGATTTGTTAGAAGTATTATTAATCTGATACGTGACCATAATGCTGCAAGAGCCTCTCCAACTTAAGTGCTTTCGTGGCCTAACGATGTCTGTGGACACTTATAGTGGATTCTTAACGATTTGACCGTAGATATATATAAATAATTCAGTAAAGTGAAGTATAAATAGTATAATGAAACAGGAAATAAAAACTTGCATTAAAGTTTCACGGAATTGCTTTCTAGAAAAGGTCACTATCGATCAGGAAAAGATGTACAATTAACAAAATAAAAGCATAATAATCAATGCTATTTGTGGCGTCAAATATGATAATTTCTGAACTATTTGAAGTATTTTAATGACTTACAAACTTGAAGATTAACTAAACCATTTATTTATTTATAACATTGATAACTTCTTTATTATACTCAGCATCAAACGAATGCATGAATTACTCATCAAATGTTTACTCTACGCTAATGATGAAGTAATACTTGCAACATCTGCTAATGAGCTACAGGAGATGGTAAATATTATGAAGGAAGCTTTGAAAAGGAAAGAAATGAAAGAAAATGTAAACAAAACGAAAGTTATGCTTTTTGAAAGAGATGAATCATTGATGAATGGCAATATTTTGATAGATGGGGAACAAGTGGAAGAGGTGAAAGAGTTTGTATACTTGGGATCTAAATTTACAAAAGATGGAACATGTGAAAGTGACATTGAAACGAGAGTGAATGCAGGGAATATGGTAAATGGTGCCTTGCTCGCCTTTATGAATAGCCAGAGATTCTCAAAGGGCCAAACTGGTTATGCATGCAGGAGTGTTGGTACCAACACTTATGTATGGTAGTGAAAGTTGGGCGTGGCAGAAGAATCACATAAGTAAAATAAATGCGGCAGAGATGAGAGCGTTGAGAAGTATGAGTGGATTGAAACTGAGTGACAAAGTAAGAAATAGTGTGATAAGAGAACGCTGTGTTATAAAAGAAGATGTAGTGACAAAAATTGGAAAAGGTATGCTTAGATGGTTTGGGCACGTAGAGACAATGAATGATATGAGTTTGACAAAAAGGATGGATGAATCAAGAGTGAATGTGAAAGTTGGAAGGGGAAGACCGACGAACTTGTATGAAAGGTTTAAGGAGAATGAAAGAAGCGAAGGAGATATGCAAGGATGGTGGCAAGTGGAAGGATGTTGTCTCTGCCTACCCTTAAAGGAATGAGGCGTGATGCTATGTATGTATGTATCAAACGAATCTAGCATGTTATTGCTTTTGCTATAAGTCTAATCAATCAATTGAAATTGTATGATATAGTAACTGGACATTGATGACTATGACATTGATAACTTCTGCCTGATAACGTCCAGCATCGTTTTTTTGTATAAGTCTGTAAATCACAACCTATTTAATATATATAAAATTATACGGTATAATATAACATAATAATGTATATGAAACGTATTGACAAGTTATATACGTAAAGTATCCTTAACAAAGACTCAATATTTCTATGAAAACTATATGAAAATCTGTTGAGAAGTTTTGAATGAATGGCGAACAGACAGACATACACTTTGTTTTATAATATCCGTAATAAACTCTACTAATATCATAAAGCTGAAGAGTTTGTTTACGTGAACGCAATAATCTCTGGGACTAGTGGTTCAATTTGAAAAATTCTTACAGTGTCTGATAGACCATTTATCAAAGAAGGCTATAGGCTATACATCATCACGTTAGGATGAATAGGTACAGGACTCCAATGAAGAATGTTACAAAATCTGTTATTCCCTTTTTGAGAGTTTCCGTTGCGTGCGCTGTGTAAACGGTTAGAGTTTCGCAAAAACCATATTTGACAGTATTGGTCTCCATTAAGAGTTCTAAAAAAAAGTCTGAAACAGTATATGTCTATCTTTTAAGGTTGACTCGCTTTAACCTTTTTAATGCTAACCAAATTTGTNGTGCTGGAGTGGCGACCCCACACTGGATGGCGCAGTGTAAGTAGACCCCCCACAAGTTGGACCGACGACATAAGGAGGTTCGCCGGTAGCCGCTGGAGCCAGGCGGCGCAAGATCGGGCCTTGTGGACGTCATTACGTGAGACCTATGACCAGCAGTGGACGTCCATCGGTTGAAGCGACGACGACGACGATATGAAAATCTGTTGAGAAGTTTTGAATGAATGGCGAACAGACAGACAGACACGGCGGAGGACTTTGTTTTATAATATCCGTAATAAACTCTACTAATATCATAAAGCTGAAGGGTTTGTTTACGTGAAGTCTCTGGAGTAGTTCTAGTTCTGGTTCAATTTTAAAAATTCTTTCAGAGATTGATAGACCATTTATCAAAGAAGGCTATAGGCTATACATCATCACGTTAGGATGAATAGGTACAGTACTCCAATGAAGAATGTTACAAAATCTGTTATTCCCTTTTTGAGAGTTTCCGTTCCGTGCGCTGTGGAAACGGTTAGAGTTTCGCAAAAACCATATATAACAGTATTGGTCTCCATTAAAAGTTATAAAAAAAAGTCTCACACAGTATATGTCTATCTTTTAAGGTTGACTCGCTATAACCTTTTTAATTCTAACCAAATTTGTACTATCGCTGCGTTGCGCGTATCAGCTAATGTAAGGATAAAGATGGTTGTATTTTTAACCATTAGGCTATTGACTTGTTAGTGTATTATAACCTTGAAAAGATGCGAATTTAGCAGATTGAACGATTAGGTTTAATGTTTAGAATTGGCAATTCAGGATGGCGTCGTTATCCCATTTAATCCAATGTCAAGTCGTTTTTGTTAGTCACGCCACGTATTGCTGAACGTGAAACGTTAAGGAGCAAATTAGTTTCCCCACTCTATGTACTTATTAAGACTAAATTGACAGGGTTTTGTCGTACATCAGAATGAACAAAATGTTTTTGAAGTGTAACTTTTTATGGTTCGGTAGGGAGTAAATCGTTACTCGTTACACGAGGTACGTATATTATACTACTAGCGGCCCGTCCCGGCTTCGCACGGGTAGACATAAATAGGTACAGATATTGAAGTTATAAGCATGATAATTAAAACGACCATGACTCACTAAATAAGAAAAAAATGTATGCTTATCTTAAAGCCTCCCTGTACACTACGTGAAGAAGGCTCGCCAATACGACAAACTTTTGCTAATCCCGCATGGGAACTCTTCTTAGATAGCTGCGACCTCCTTCTTCTAGTCCACTGCAAAAGAAGCCGACCGGCTACCTAGTTCATAATAGTGCACCCCCTTCTCCTGCACTGCCCCTCTGTCGTCGAGTTTGTTACTCGATGCGCTGCGTGGCGGTCGCCGCCGGCATAAAGTAATCATCAGGTATTGAGACAGTCTTGAATATTAAATTATTTATTTGAATAAAAAATTAGAAATGGTATGAATAACACGGTCTGATTTTGATCGGCATTTCTATCAATTTGTTAAATGTAAAAAAGTAGTTATAGTGACGTAACTACAATAGTTAGACATATGGTCTCGCGAAGTTTTTTGTAGATATTGATATTTTCTATAATATTGTTGAAAATTTTTTGTCCTATCATTAATACTCTTCTCGGCGTATGCGATGAAAGACATTTTATGGCTAATTTTTATACACCTTCGGTTGGTTTTAATAGGAATTTCAAAAGATTTCTATAGTAATCTAATACTAAATGTAAGCTGTGTTACTCAGTGATAATGTAGCTTTCTAATGAAAAAAGAATTATTAAAATCGGTCCAGTACTTTTTGAGTTGTTCGTTACATACAAAAATACAAATCTTTCCTCTTTATAATATTAGTGTGATGAAACAATAATGGCCCACGTAGATATTCGTGGCAATGGAAAGTTTATTTTGTTAGTTTAACATTTTTAAATTCGTTATATCTTTTGAATGGAATATCCGATTTTATTAATTTAAAGAGTTATTTACAGGTATTGAAACGATGTTTAATAATAAAATAGGATTAATACAGAGGTGTGAATAATACGGTTTTATTATTGTCGACACTTTTATTAACTTTGAAAATGTAATAAATTAGTTATGGTGACGTAACTACAGTAGTTAGACATATAGTATTACAGAAGTTTTTGTTGATATTAATACCTTCTATAATATTGTAGAACATTATTTTGTTCTATCTTCAATAGTTTTCGCAGTGCACGCGATAACAGATTTTTTGTGACTAATCTTTTTATACCTTGGGTTACAATAATGCATTTATCTTAGGGATCCCTATTTTATTTAAGAAAGTTATCTAATTTATGTCACTCACTAAAAATGCAGCTTTCAAATGGTGAATGAAAATTTAAAATCGGTCCAGTAGTTTTTATGTAAAAACGTTACAAAACATGTACTCTGCGTCATGTTACTCTGCACAATAATGGCGTCGTTATATAAAACGGAATGAAATATTACACGGCAAAGGGTTTTTTATTCAAATTATAGGAAATTATTTAGATTTGATTCATTATTAACATATAAAGAAGATATATTACAGCATTACATTTGACTAAATCTCGTTTTGCTGAACCTAAATGCGGTATTGAGTATATAAATTCAAACATAAGCCGCAAAATGGCAATTGATGGCTTCACCCATAAGTAGGTCAAGTATTCGAACGATTACTAGACACTGAAACGAGAGGATTTCCAAAAGAATGTACCATTTTTACATTAAATTCCATCTATTCCTTCACTCTCATACTCCCATTGGACTGTGAGAGTAAAGGAATAAAGAGTGCACTTGTATTAGCGCATATACTTGTGTACGATGCCTGCCAATTCGCAGTGGAGCAACGTGGTGGGTCTATGCTCCAATAACCCTCTCTCCTATGAGCAGGATGTCTCTGCCCAGCATTGGGACGTTAAAAAAACCACTACTTACCTTACTATTTTTTACATTAATGGCTCGTAGACACAATCTTATTACAAGAATGCTCTAAAATTTGTTTGTTTGTTTTGAACACCAAAATCTCAGGAACTGCTGGTTTAAAATGAGAAATTCTTTAAATACTGGATAGTCTATTTATCAAGGAAGCCTATAAGCTATATAACATCGCGTTACGACTAATAGGAGCGAAGAAATAATGAAAAATGTTGCAAAAATTAGAAAAAAATAGCCTTTTTTTTACGTGTCAAACTATATAAGTAGGCTAGGATTTTTTTATCGCTGGGAAATGCTTTTATGCACCCCGAAAGGAGAAGAAGATCTTCGAACCGGGAGTGTGGGACTCGCTGGAACCAGAATACCCACTATAACCCAGCACATTCCTTGTCATCCATGGATGAGATCACTAGAGGGTCCCATTTCGCATTCCACTCTAGTCACCTGGATGACGCCGACTATAACAGTCTACAGTTTACTGAGCGCATACCTGCGCCTATTGCCACCCAGCCTCTTTCAACGGAGAGGAAGGGCATCAGCAGCATCCTCCCTCTGCCTTTCATTAGCCTCCTTTATCGAGATGACGGTCTTGCAAAAGAAGGCAACCACCCTCCATCCAAACTCACTGGTGAGCATCACATCAATATGTTCCCCAAAGAGGGGAGTCCTCGGACCAGAGACAACAAGATTGCCGCTGGGGCGCCCACGCCGGACACTCTGCCATCGTATGGCACACTCATGACAGACGGGCGTTTCCTCACGATCTATCTGGTGCAGATACTTGCCGAAGCAACCATGCCCGGTCAGCACCTGCACCAGACGGTAGGAGAGATATCCATGCCTCCTAGTGATCCAATTCTCCAGGGTGGACGGATCGCTGTCACACCCGCAGTAGGGTAGGCTTCGTAGGCTTCGGCCGAGGCTAGTTACCATCTTACCAGTAAATAAATGCCTCCAATTCTTTCAGTTATGTCCATTTATCGAGAAAGGCAGGCTATTTCATCAACTCAAAACCATGTAAGACAGAATTGTTCCCTTTTGAAAGTTCTAAATAAAAAACCACGACAGTATATGTCTATCTTTTAAGGTTGGCTCACTATAAGCTTTTTACGCTGATAAAATTTGTTCCTTCTCTTTTTATTTAGCTTACAAAAAAGAACAGTGTTAGTTACAATAACATTGAAATTAACTTTGTTGCTTTGCAAATTATATTTATTTCCTATATCATTTCTCGCCGAGGGTCATGAACTCCCAAATTATAAATAGAGGGAACTTTATCACAGCAGTCTGTGTATTAAAAAGTATTTTATTCCCTCGGTGTTGTCGGTGTAATTTAAACCAGCTTGGTTTTTGTTAACTTGATTTACGAGTACGCTTTTCTACGGGTAATAAGATATTTTTATCCAGATAAATATTATTTTGTACTGTTTTCCCAGACAGACTTATTTACTGTCTATCTATCTAGATGCTCTAAGCTACTTGTATCCTTATTTATATACCCATAATAGCCCTTTGGATAGACAGGTCGTTTCTTTTTTAGTACTCATCCTTCTTCCTACGATAGAGGCTCTAACTTTGATATAATAATAGCAATAGTTTATATTACTTACTAAGGAACATTAACCATATTAAATTACTGAAATATGCTTTGCTAAATAATTGTATATTACGCACTAAAAACACGGCTGGCAATGCCATACTTTCGTCCCGTGGTGCGTATACAATTTTTCGTCGGACCGGGATCGAAAGTTCGATAAAAATGTAAATAATTAAGTTTAAAGTAATATGAAATAAAATAAGATATTGAATCAATAGTTCGAATAATTCCACTAAGTTACTAAGCCACGAGTCAATAAGCAATTGTCCGTGTCAGCTACTAGTTGACATAATACGATATTTATGTCTCAACTCGGGCAAAAGAAATATAAGAATCTTTTTTTTCAAGTCATAATGTGTATTATCTATTTCGGTTCTCGGTAACTGTCAAAACAAAATATGCGTAGAGATAACACCAGACAATAGAAATCAAAAAATAAATCGGTTACAAAGTGACCATTATTAACGGTGCGTGTGTCGCGTCGAAGGTCGTTAAGGTTTTTGTGGTGTTTTATAAACTGTGAGTATTTATTAGTAATTATTTGTGTTTTTGACCTATATAAGTGATGTGAATAACGATGAAACCTTTGAGGTGAGTTTTAATTTTGTAACATATGAGCTTTTAAATACAAAACGGACTTTTTTCACTACCTCGAAGTTTAGCGCAACATGACGCTACACAAGAGTCTTAATTTAATAAACAAAAACTATTAATGTATAGTTTAACTATTAACAAACATAAAAATCATAACATTTGGTGATTCTACCCGTGGGCAATTGACGCAATAAAATTACTTGCGGGACGGGGCAAAGGACTGTATTTTACTCGATTTACGTCGAACAGATAACTCATTATGTTTTTCCTTTTTTACATTCTATTGAATCGTAAGAGGAATCAAACGAATTACAAATACTGATTACGCAGCAAAACAAATCGCCTAAGATTTTGACATAAAACAAGTCGGAAGTCGATAAGTCGCTGGAGTCGGAAATTTGTGGCATGTTAACTAAATTACGCATTAATTTAATCGGAAAGCAATGTGGCACTTTCGTCGCTCAAAGTAGCGCTGAAAGTACAAACTTTCAAGACAGCTATGAAGAAATTTTAGATTTCTTGATTTTATAAACAAAACAAAGACCCTTTGGTAGTGTCATCCCAAAATTCAAAGCTGTTACTCTTAATGGGCAATCACGGCTCAAACTATTTCGTAGCTTAACATTTAGGTGAGATTACAGGAGATTAAAACTATAAAAGATAACTTTAAAGAAGCCTGCTGTGTTTAGATAGATTTCGTTTAAATGTTTTATAAATTATATACTTTAATCCAGTTTAATTAGTTTAGTCTTAAATGAGATACCATTGTTTATCTGCAGTTTATATATTGAGTTAATATTTTATCTTAACCCTTAGATTATCCGGCCGCGTTTTTGATAGGCTGCCGTAATTTGCCCGCCGTAAGTGTTTGTACGAAAACGCCACCATGTCATTCCGTATACAGGACCAAAGCACAGCGTCTATCCAACTGCANAGCTATGAAGAAATTTTAGATTTCTTGATTTTATAAACAAAACAAAGACCCTTTGGTAGTGTCATCCCAAAATTCAAAGCTGGTACTCTTAATGGGCAATCACGGCTCAAACTATTTCGTAGCTTAACATTTAGGTGAGATTACAGGAGCTTAAAACTATAAAAGATAACTTTAAAGAAGCCTGCTGTGTTTAGATTTCGTTAAAATGTTTAAATGTTTTATTAAGATTTCGTTTAAGATTTCGTTTAAATGTTTTATAAATTATATACTTTAATCCAGTTTAATTAGTTTAGTCTTAAATGAGATACCATTGTTTATCTACAGTTTATATATTGAGTTAATATTTTATCTTAACCCTTAGATTATCCGGCCGCGTTTTTGTATCGATTGCCCCGCAGGTCGAATGACAGTTCATGAAATACTACCAAATGTTATGATTTTTATGTTTGTTAATAGTTAAACTATTGAATGTTATCTTTTATTTATTTAAATATGAATCTGGTGTAGCGTCATTTTGCACTACACTTTGAGATAGTGAAAAAGTCCGTCTTGCATTTATAGGCTCATATCTTAAAAATTAAAAGTTACCTCATGGGTTTTCATTGTTATTCACATCGCTTGATCACATGTGATCAAAAATACAAATAAACACTCACAGATTATAAAATACTACAAAAAACTTAATGACCTTGGACGCGACACACGCAACCTTAGTAACGATTATTTTGTAACTGATTTGTTTTTCCTTCTTTCTATTGTCTGGTCTGGTGTTATCTCTACGCATGTTTTATTACGACAGTAAACAACAAGCGAAATAGATAATACACATTGTGACTTTAAAAGAAAGAGATGCTTATATTTCTAATTGCCCTTGTTGAGACAGAACTATCGTATCATGTCAACTAGTAATTGACGTTGGCAAACTAAGGATTAATAGAAACTAAGGCAAATATCTTAAGAAATACTGGTTCGAATTGAGAAATTATTTGAGTTTTGGATAGCCCATTTATTTAGGAAGGTTATAAGCTACAAAAAGTGACGTTACAACTAATAAAAGCGGAATATCATTGAAAAATATTGCAAAAACCGGAAATATACGCCCCTTTTGAGAGCTTTCATTGCGTGTAATGTGTAAACGGTTAAAGTTACACAACTAACATGTATGACGGATATGTTTCTCTTAATAAAATGTAATAGAATGTCTTTGATAGCATATATTTATCTTTAACAGATGTCTCACTATAACCTCTTTTATGATAACCCAATTCATTTCAGGAGAAAGAGGTAGCTTTCTATTACGTTATGCAGACGAAATTACAACTAACAATTTATACAATATTGGGTAAATATTTAATACCAATTTAACCGTAACAATTTTGTAATTATATACAGACAGTTTCATTTACATTTCTAGATATATACACGAGTTTTAGGTATACAAGAAACCCCAGAAAAGCGCTTAGAGCTAATCTACCGAACTAGCAACAAAAATTTTTAATCACACTAAAATTTTACGGGTAAAGTCGTGAACAAATTTTTTACTTCCGAATTTAGGCCTTTTGTTATTAGGTCAATGTCGTTACCATTTATGTAAATATCATCTAAAACAAGTAATTTAATTTAAAATAAAACGCTAAGCATGAACGAAGATCAGACTCATTTAACCCTATTTAAAATATATTGTCAACTTTTACGAATATTATAAAGCTGATGAGTTTGTTTGAACGCGATAATCTCAGGAACTACTAGTCTGATTTTGAAAATTCTTTCATTGGTTGATAGTCCATTTATTAAAAAGGACTATAGGCTAATTGTATTCCGGTAAAATCGATAAGAGGTAATTTACCTGTTACCAAGTCAGTGCGCTTCCATCTTACAGTATATCGTCGTTAATCATTAGTTGAGATTACAGTCATGCACTAACCAGTCAACAATTTAGATTACAGTAATGAATTTTGACTTATTAAAGTAATGAATATGTATTTAATTCTGGTAATTACCAGGTTGGTAGTTCATTCAATAGAGTGCCATCTATTCATGAAGACTCCTTAATTGACGGCCTCGCTGGCGCAGTGGTGCGAGTATTCGCTTTGCTAGCGGAGGTCCCGGGTTCGATCCCCGGTAGGACGAATTTAGGAAATTGTATTTTCTAATTTGTCTGAGTCTGGACTGGTGGGAGGCTTCGGCCGTGGCTAGTTACCACCCTACCAGCAAAAACGTACCGCCAAACAAAGAGATTTGTGTTCCGGTACGATGCTGTGTAGAAACCGTAAGGGGTATATCGCCTCTTAACAGATTAGCGCGCTTCCATCTTAGACTGTATCATCACTTACCATCAGGTGAGATCACAGTCAAGCGCTAATCTGTCAGCAATAAAAAAAAAAATAATCGCAATTAACAAATCGTTAAAGTGTAAGGAACGTAGGTTAGCCTCTGTTGAATTAGAGCAATTTATTATTGTAACTGTGTATAGACCGCCGTTGTCAAGCTTTGAAAAATTTGAAAATTTAATGGACCAAGTACTCTTCATAATGTCAAACATTAATATATTGGAATGTAGCTCTTTAAGCATGAAATTAATAAATTTATTCAATACATATCATTTAACAAATACGTTTATGGTGCTTACAAGAATATCTCCACGTAATAGAACATGCATAGACTATATATTGTATTTACAGATATAAAACCAACTGTTAAAAAGGTAATTTCTAATTTAGATTGTGTTCCCTCCAACTCATTCGCTTTCCTACTGAAAAAAAAGGAGTGAAAACACGCAAAATCTCTTATGAATGAGATCAAACCTAATTTTTAACTGGTATTTTTTTTTTGCATTCTCTGAACCCCAATGAAGTATACAACTGTTTTTTCAACAAATTTAACAAATTTTAAAAGGATAAAATATACATAGAAAGGAAAAAAGGATAAGGATATCACACTTACATAAATTATATGTATTTACGTGCATATATGTTTTACTATCTAATGTCATAAGAGAGACAGAGAAGTAACGAATTAAGGTGAGCAATAAAAGGGTTTTAGTGAGTCAACCTTAAAAGATAAACATATACTGTTGCGGAATTTTTGTTAGAACTTTTAAAGAGGAACAATTCTGTTGTACATGATTTTTGCGAAACTTTAAACGTTTACGCAGTAGAAGCTCTCAAAAGAAAACACATACCTCTTTTGAAACATTCTTCATTAGTTAGCCGCTTCTAATAGTTTTAACGTAATAATATAGTCTATAGCCTTCCTTGATAAATGAGCTATCTAACACAAAAGAATTATTCAAATCGGACTTGTAGTTTCTGAGATTGGCGCCTTTAAGCAAACACATTTTTCAGGTTTATATATCAGTATAATATATTTTGAAAGGACCACATTGAAATCACTAACTACAAACAGTATACGTATAATTTTAATAAATGGTCTATGAGATTCATTTGGAGTAATCCATCCATCAAAGTAAATTATCTTTTCAAATTTCTGAACTCCCGAGCCTTTGTCTTTAAAGGTTGCTCGTTTTTTTATAAATTTACTACGATAATTTATCCTTTTTTCTAGTACCCCGTACAATAACATTAATATAATGACTTTAAAATTTGTAAAAGCTCATATAAATTACCTCTCCTTACATGAAGGGTAATAACTTATCCCGAACCCTACAGATTGAAACGATCTGGAGTTTATTTCCTAAATTCCTTTAGACACTTTCTAGTATTATAAATTACAACATCTGTAATGTGATTAAGTTCGGGAAAAGGACTTGATAATGTCTTTAAATTGACCATTCTATACCCACCGAGTCAGTCTGTATTTTCGGGATAAACTTCATAACTACTGAACGGATTTTCATAAAATTTCCATCAATAAATGGAGTGATTAATAAGGAAAATTTGAGTATATAACTTGTTAAGATTTTGTTTAATTTGTTTGAAATATATCGATAGTTGTTGGAAGTGGATAAAATCAAGCCATCGAGAGATTTTATCGAAAATGCTGCCTACACGCTTAAAGATATAACAAAACAATGTTTAGTAGGAAAATACCTCTTTTATAGATCTACAAAAAAATCTCAGATAGTATATACCTATCTTTAAGGGATAGCTCACTATGTCCATTTTATCTTCGACAAAAATGGTCACGTATATTGTTACGATTGATAACATATAATTATACAAAGCCAGGGTAATTCCCTAGTATGTTATAAAAAAAAATTTCTCCTTAATTTATGATATAAAAAGCCAAGAAAATAGCTAAAATGAAGCTTTAACCTTAATTAAAATTGAATCTTAGAAACTGTAAACTTTTATTGAACCTTTATAAGAAGTCTTTAAAAATATTCGCCCATTAACTTTCTAATATCTAAGGTATCGATATAAAATCAGTTCATAATAAATCTTTATTCACTTTTAAATTATCAAATATAGTTATTTTCTTATAACGTCATCATTAAAACATATTTTCAATTAACTTTATTTTAGTTAAAGGAAAACATTCCACTCTTTCCAGCTTTTGTTAAAAAACAAATTAGAAAACTAAATTTACGAATGTTTTTTGAGTCATATGGTGAGAAGAGTCTACTCCAAACTCTGCCAGATATCTTCCTTTTTCTGTTCATAATTTAAGTTGGAGCAATTAACTCCCAAGCGTATGAGGTATCTAAGTAATCCTCTAAATTGTAATATCATGTTCCATCAGCTTTCTTATATTAAACGTTCTTGCTATAAAAGGCTAAATTGAATGCCATATTTCCACGGAAACAACAAATTTCCTGTAAGTAATGTCAGTAATATATAATCTTAAAAATAAATATAGCAAAATTTATGATGCTCATGGGAAAAGGATACCGTAAGTGATTAAAAGGTACGATGTTATGCCATTAGACAGTCGTTAAATATTTATGAACGACGTAGTAATGTACCGTAACGGTATGGGACATTAATCGTGGAAATATTTATATAATAAAAGGATTTTTTTAACACCGGGTAATGCCTTTATGTGCCTGATTAGACCTTTAATGTATTCTGGGGTAAAGGACCTGTTGGTATGCCAAAACACCCACCAAAACTCGGTGATCATCCTGCAGTGGAGCACCAGAGTGTAGTGGTTACAAACAGTACTGATACTTTAGATATATGAAACTCTGATCAGGAAATTGCGACATTATGGCCTCGCAGACACAGCATGAGACCTGATGAGTTCCTATTTAACCAATAGAACGCAAAATGTCTGTGTTAATGGCAAGCTTTCTGGGGGGTCTGTGCCAAAACTGGGAGTCCCACAAGGTTCCATATTAGGACCATTTCTGTTCCTCATTTATATCAATGACCTTCCTCACTTTGTTAAAGGTGATCATGAGATTGTTCTGTTTGCTGATGATACTTCGCGATTATTTAAAACTATTTGACAACAAAAAAATGGTGACGACGTAAACAATGTAGTACAATGGTTTGATGATAATAATTTATTTCTCAACGGAAATAAAACAAAATGTGTTAAATTTATTCTGCCTAATGTTAAACAAACTGAAACCATTGTTAAACTTAATAATGAGGAACTAGAACTTGTACATAATACCGTTTTCCTAGGTGTTACGCTAGATAATAAATTACAGTGGGGGTCCCATATAAGTGGTATATCGATTAGACTCAGCTCTCCCGCTTACGCGGTAAAAGAATTCCTCGTCTGAGAGATAAGATATTATGATTTGATTTGATATGATGATTTCATGCTTGAATCATAAACCTGCGCCTTCTATCTCCCATCTTCCTTTCTTTTACACGTGGAAATGCCTTAATGCACCCCGATCAGATCTTAAATCTAACGGGAGCACGAGATCCATTGACATACTAAAATATCCATCAATATTCAACTGCACCCTATATTCTTTAATGGAGCAGCTGAGAGTCTGTGGACATAATTTACACTGATACTCCGGATGATACCCTTCTGGAAGCACAAAGCTTTTTACATACATACATACATAGCATCACGCCTTATTCCCATAGGGGTAGGCAGAGACAACATCCTTCCACTTGCCATGATCCTTGCATATCTCCTTCGCTTCTTTCATTCTCATTAAACCTTTCATACAAGTTCGTCGGTTTAGAGTACTCTTGACCTGGCCGTTATTTAAAATGTCCTGGATTTGGTCCAGGAACGTTCGCCTTGGTCTTCCCCTTCCAACTTTCGCATTCACTCTTGACTCATAAATCCTTTTTGTCAGTCTCCTTTCATTCATTCTCTCTACATGCCCAAACCATCTAAGCATACCTTTCTCAATTTTAGTCACTACGTCTTCTTTTATACCACAACGTTCTCTTATCACACTATTTCTCACTCTGTCACTCAGTTTTAATCCACTCATGCTTCTCAACGCTCTCATCTCTACCGCATTTATTTTACTTTTGTGATTCTTCTGCCATACCCAACTTTCACTACCATACATAAGTGTTGGCACCAACACTCCAGCATGCACTGCCAGTCTAGCCCTTTGAGACACCATCTGGCTATTCATAAAAGCATGCAGAGCACCATTTACCATATTCCCTGCATTCACTCTCCTTTCGATATCACTTTCACATGTTCCATCTTTTGTAAATTTAGATCCCAAGTATACAAATTCTTTCACCTCTTCCACTTGTTCCCCATCTATCAAAATATTGCCATTCATCATAGATTCATCTCGTTCAAAAAGCATAACTTTCGTTTTGTTTACATTCACTTTCATTCCTTTCCCTTTCAAAGCTTCATTCATAATATTTAGCATCTCCTGAAGCTCGTTAGCGGATGACGCAAGTATTACTTGATCATCAGCGTAGAGTAAACATTTGATGAGTAATTCATTCATTCTTAACCCATACATACATTCTTTTAAATCTGTCAAACATTTATCCATGAAAAGGTTGAACAGCCATGGTGACGCAACACATCCCTGTCGAACACCTCTTTCGACAGGAAACCACTCCGTGTACGCTCCGTTTATTCTGACACAGGCACTAGAACCCTCATAGAGAGACTTCAATGCTTGGATCAGACAACCGCTCACCCCATACGTAGATAACGTTAACCACAGCTCATTCCTCACCACTCGATCATAGGCCTTTTCTAAATCTACGAACGCGCAATAAGCTTTTTCATACTGAGAAATAGTTTCATGTGACCTTTAAAACCAAATGGAAGTTTAGAACTCGATTGCATACTAAGATGCTCACCTAAATCCAAAAAACCCATCCTTTAGTGCAGACTCAGAGGTCGGTGAACGCAAACTAGTCTGTTATTTGGATAATTTCCTTCTTGAAGCACAAATCTGCGCCTCCTACTTCCCTACCTACTTTTTTACCGCTAGGACATGCCTTAATGGGTCTCAATCAGACTTTAAACCTAATCAGGGGTGTGTTGAAAACGCCTTATTGACAAAAATGTCTTATCTGGTGAGGTAAATAGCCACGAACGAAGCTTCTCACAAGACGATACACTCTGGTTAGTTAGAAAATACAATTTCTAAAGTTGCTTTATCGAAATCGAACCTAGGACCTCTGTAAACAAAGCAATTGCTCGCTCCATTGCGTGCCAAAACGTATGGTCCGCCAGTCGTTGTGCCTCCACTTTTGAAATCTGATATCTTCTAAGATATTAATTTTAATGAAACACTATCAAGGGCAGTTTTGATGTACATGAAATATAAACCGTATGTAATAAATTTAATTGAATGAAGAATAATACAGTATTGTATAAAATAGCTTGGTAAATAACACAAATTTTTCACCGTGGCTTATCTATTAGAGATAAATACATACTATTCAGAACTTTTTTATTAATCTTTTGAAGATATATAATTTCGTAGCACATTACAAATCTTTAAATTTCCCGAGTTTTCTATTCTATAATATATATGTAAAATACATACAAACCTTCCTCTTGAATCACTCTATCTACTGCTAAAAACTGCATTTATATTTGTTAAATAGTTTAGAAGAAATAATCGAAGAGACAGCGAAAGCGACTTTGTATATTATACACAATTTTCTTTAGATTGTTATTTTTAAATTCGTTATATCTTTTGAATTGAATGTCCAATTTTATTTTATTTTTAATATTTTACAGGCATTGAAACGGTCTTTAACAAAATAATTAAATAGGTTAATGATTAACAAAGAGGGATGAAAAATACGGTTTGATTATTGTCGGCACTTTTATTAACTTTTAAAATGTAAGATAGTAGTTATAGTGGCATAACTACAGTAATTGTGCATATGGTATCATAGACTTTTTTGTAGATATTAATACGTTCTGTAATATTGTAGAACATTTTTTTGTAGTATCATCAATAGTTTATGCAGCGCACGTGACGACAGATTTTGTGTGACCAATTTTTTCGCACCTTTGGTTACATTAGTGCATTTTTATTAGTGTTCCCAATTTTTTTCTAGATAATAATATTATCTATATCGATAAGTGAAAACTCAGCTTTCTAAAAGTGAACAAATTTTTGAAATCGGTCGAGTAGTTTTTTTGTAAAAACATTACAAACATACAAAAACATAAAAGTTTCCTTTTAAAAGTACATAGGTAAGTTAAGGGCTAGTTATTACAATTTTTAAGTAGGTGAATCTCAAAAAACAACGCACTTTGGCCTTTTCCCCAGCGAAGCCATTTTTAATTCTTGTCTCTGTATCCATGTCATTTTAATAAACTGTCTGCCGCAGGTTTTGGAACAATTAATTTTAATTAAGGGCTATTATGGTGTGCTTAGTCACCTGTCCTTAACAAACGAACTGTTATATAACGAATATACGTTACGTTTACAACGAAAACGTTCGTTACCGTGTAAGATTGATTAATTTATAAATTACTAGCGATTTTCTGATCCAATGGAAATAGGAGAAAGTGTTTTGTGAACGTTGTCATAAGTAACTTAAGAGTTGTAGAACCAACTTTGTATTATTGTCTATATAAACGCAAAAAAAGGTGTCGGAACTTTATGACGAGCGTAATCATGTAGAAGTTATCAATCCTATAATATCCACATCACAATACAATTTTAAATATTTTGAGTAGTAGAGACAGTGATGTTATCAAAGAGTTGTGAAACTATCTTCGCTTTAGTGTCTCGTCTCGGTCGTATTCTTCAAGTTTGAAGGTCGTGTCCGTATTTTGGTGCCTGCGTCAGTTTTTCCTCCAGTGCTTTTTTTTTAAATTTATTTAGATCAATCATACAGATATGTAAAACAATGCGTATTGCTTAAAACTAAGTGACATTCCAAAAACATGATCATAAAACTTGCACTTAATACTTGGGAAACAACTCGGACTAAAAAAAAAACTTAAAAATAAAATAAAATAAACTATTTAACCTAATGTTCCGTAAAATAAAGTTCCTTTTTCAATGTTTTACCAAAAAAAGTGAGGCTGTCACCAAAGATGTCTAGATTACAGGAGACGACAGAATATTTATTATAAAGTTGTGTCATATAATAAATAGGATTGTGCTGTTTTCCTTATTCGACAAAAATGTATACAAAAAACATCTGAAATTATGCTGCTCCTATATCTAACTGACTGCCTCATTGGTCTAGTGTTTAGCATGTTCGACTACTGACATGAGGTCCTGGGTTCAAGTCCCGGGTCGGGCCAATTCAAAAATCAATATTGAGTTTTCTATTAAGATTTTCTCAATTTTTGCCCGAAGTTGGGAAGTTGGCGGTGTGATCCACCCCCGTGCCTCGGAGAGCACGTTAAGCCGTCGGTCCTGCGCCCGATCTCTCTCCGGTTGTGTCAGATTACCGTCACATCGAACTATGAGAGTGAAGGAATAGAGAGTGGGTCTATGCTCTAAAAACCCTCTCTCATATGAGTGAGGACTGTGCCCAGCAGTGGGACGTTAATGGGCTGCTACTTACTTATTTCTAACTATTATATTGATGTTACTTAAAAGAGTAGTATCAATGTGGTTGTGAATAATTTTATAATGTTTGAGGCGCAATAGATAATTGGGTAACTTTAATTGATACTTATAGGTTAGAGTTCTTCAGAACCTATTTTGAATTCTCTCGATATTTTCTATACGAATGTTGAAGTAAGGTGCCCATATGATTGATCCATACTCAAGATTGCTTCTAACCATGCTGTTGTAAAGTAAAATGTTTGAAATCCTTAGATACCCTTGTAATAAAGCCAAGAATCTTGTTAGCACGAGAGATTATATTGATTATATGACTTTCCACCCTGTTCGTTCCTCGGCTTTCTTTATGGCCTCTATATCCTTTACTTGGTTGGACCAGCGGCAAGGTAATCGGCCGTGTGGTCTTTTGCCCCTCTACCTCACCAGTAACTATTAACTTGTCTAAGTTATTGGGCTGGCGTCGGGCAATGTGACCGAAGTAGCCAAGAATATCTTGGAAGCACTTAGTCGAGAGTTTAGTCGGAGCTGCTCCAAGATAGACTTATTCGTCCATGGTATTGTCTATATAAGCGTAAAAAAACAGTTGACGAGACACGTTTGATGACGATCGTAATCATGTAGAAGCTATTAATGTTGTATATCAATAATTTTATTTTGATCTATAAAACAATATCATTTAAAACCATTTACTTGTAGACATTATCTCTACATATTATAAAATAAAGTTACACCGCCGATTTTGTTCGCGATAAATTCAAAACTACTGAACGGATTTTCATGCAGTTTTCACCAATAAATAGAGCAATTTATGAGGAAGATTTATGTATAGAATTTGTTAAGGTTTTTTGTAAATTGGTAGGATTATAACGATAATTGGAAGTGTCAAAAAAAAAGCTGCCTGGAGGACTTCAATGAAGACGCTGCTTTTAGGAATATAACAAAAGTATCTACGGTCTATTTATTTCTATATATACTCCTCTGTTATAGATCTACAAAAAACTCCATAGTGGCACATCTCTATCTCTTAAGGAGAACCCACTATATCCTTTTTATCTTTTACTTATAAACTGCTAAAATACGTAGGCACAATATGCTGTATTAAGTCGCGAAGTCGGGTTGTATAGCTAGTATAAATTAATAAATAGATAATAAAATGCCAAATCATCTGTTTTATAAAAAAAAATATTCACAATTAATGTAAAAAAAGAGTTTACGCAACTATTTTCTAACGCAAACAGTGTTCACGTAATTGTACACAAGGGCGTAATTGAATTTCAACGTGCAAACGAAACTTGTATTTATTTTAGAGAAAGTGTCAGCAAAACTGACTTCTTTAAATATTAATATTAAAACCAGAGTCAAGCTAAAAATATGGTATTCGCAAAACATCTGTATATTTGACTAGTTAATACGCGTAATTTCGTCTGGGTTTCATATGAAAAACAACAAATTTGACTACATTAAATAAGATCATACTGAGTCAAACTTACTAGATACATATATACTATCTTAGACATTTTTATAGAACTTTTTTAGATAAACAATTCGGTTATGGATAATTTTTACGCAACTTTAACCGTTTGCCTAACACATGCAACAGAAGTGCATGCAATGGTAACAAAAAAAAGATCAGGGCGCGAAGGAACCCTCGTAACTTTAGACTGAGTCGTTCTTTAATGTTATTATCAGTCATTCGTTTATATAGAAAAAACGATATTTGACGATTCAAAAATGCTGTAATAGGCCTTTTTTTTTCGCTGGGAAATGCATTTAGGCACGAACCCCGACCTACAGGTCAGGAGTGTGGGACTCGGCGAGGGAGGAGACCTCGCAATACCCACTAAAACCCAGCGGAACCCTCTTCATCCGTAAGTGAGGCACCAGGTGATCAACTTTCGCATTCGTCCCTGGTACCCCAGATGAGTCCAACTGAGGATTCAAGGAGGTGGAAGGAGGCGCGCAAACACGCGCCGCCTAGTACCCTGCCTCCTTCGGCGGTGAGCGGGAGCATCAGCTGCATTCTCCCTTTCTCGCTCATGGGCTTCCTTAAGCGAGACTACGGTCTCGCAGAAGGAGGATACTCCGGCCCAGTGCGATGCTCTCCAATGATAGGATGCTGTAATAGGCCTACTTGAATAAAGATATTTTGACTTTGACTTTGATTATCCTTTTTTCCCAATTTTTGCAACATTTTTCATTATAACTACGTTCTTTTTGGTTGTATCGCGATAATTTTTAGCTAAAAGGCTTTCTGTATAAATGGGCTATCCAACACTAAAATAATTTTCCAAATCAAACCAGTAGTTATTAAGATAAGCGAGTGCAAACAAACAAACTTCAGTTTTATATAAGTATATGTAACAATTTTCTTTATAACTTCCCTTCCTTTCGCATTGTGATATTTTATATTTGACTTGTCTTACTATATTGTCACGTAAAAGAGAGAACAAATTTGATGACAATAAACATTGTTATAGGGATTCAACCTTAAAAGATGTTCACGCCGACCGTGACCCTGTCGAAGAAGGCTACCAAGGGTCACCAGGGCCCATAGCGGTGAAGGTAACCTCGATCACTGCAGACGGCGGGTGGAGAAATTAAGGAGAGATTCCACAGGGTCGAAAAGACGTGAATGATATTGCATCTACCTGGTCTCCCGGCGCCGATCTCCTCAACGGCGACGAGCCCTGGCAGATGAATGATCAAATGGGTGTGTATTTTGTATGTGTGTATAATTGTGGATGTGTATTTGCCAAGGCATCGTGAAAAGCCGTTATCGGCGACGCCGGTCTTCTCTTCCACTCCAAAGACACAGGAAAGTCCAACTGCGGCCACCGCGTGGGCGGAAATAACCTAGCCGTTGCAGATCCGCCGCATTTTGATATGTGGCTACGAGGGCCTACAAAACGCGACGAACTACTTCATTAGCACCACAAAACCAAATAACGCGTGGAATTACCGCACTTTCCCGACCAAACAAAGCAAAACCCACGGGGCGAACTTATTTTGCGCCCGTCCAAAAACTCGTGGTTGACAGCTAGTTATCGACTTTTTACGACTACAGATAATCTATAGGGAGGCGCCTTAGTACGTCGGAAAGCTTGCAGATGGCGCGAGTACGCTGTTTCCGAGGTTTCAATGCTTACCACCAGATGGCGCGAGCAACTATTTTAGACGTTTTTATAGAACTTTGTCAGCCAAACAATTTTATTATACATAATTTTTAGGTAACTATAACCATTTACGCAACACATGCAATAGAAGCTTTTAAAAAGAATATTTTTTTCCCCGTCTTTGAAACATTTTTCTTTATAACTCCGCTGTTTTTCGTCGAATCGTGATATTTATGAGCTTACAGTCTTTTTGGATAAATGAACTTTCCAACACTAAACGAATTTTTCAAATCCAACCACTCGTTATTGAGATATGCGCGGGTAAACAAACAAACTTCAGTTTTATATTAGTATATGCAACATTTATCTTTATCACTTTGCTTCTTTTGGTCTATATTAATGTTTTTTTAGCTTTTAAGCTTTCTAGATGAATGGGCCATCCAAAACTAAAAGAATTTTTCAAATCCAACCACTCGTTATTGAGATAAGCACTGGTAAACAAACAAACTTCAGTTGTATATTAGTATATGCAACATTTTTCTTTATAACCTTGCTTCTTTTGATCTATATTGATGTATTTTTTAGCTTTTAAGCTTTCTAGATGAATGGGCCATCCAAAACTAAAATGATTTTTCAAAACCAACGAGTAGTTATTGAGATTAGCGCGTTCAAACAAACAAACTTCAGTTTTATGATAGTATATGTAGCATTTTTCTTTATAACCTCGCTTTTTTTGGTTGTATAGTGATGTTTTTTAGCTTTAAAGATTTTTAGATAAATAGGCTATCCAAAACTTAAAGAATTTTTCAAATCCAACGAGTAATTATTGAGATTAGCGAGTTAAAACAAACAAACTTCAGTTTTATGCTAGTAGAATACAATGTGTTGAAGTCACAAGATATTTTAATGGAGATAAAATATCGTTGAACGACTTATATTAAATGGAAATGTAATTATACTCATGGGTTCCACTGTTGAGATCTAATTATTGTTTCCACGTTACGAATTTAGTCCTTTGACACAACGATAAAGGAATTCTAAACGAATATAACAGACATACTGTACGAGTTACTCACTCGCGTATATTATTAATAGCTAAGTGAATGCAAATAATAAGCTCTCAGAAGACACTGTAAAGCTTTGTCCATTAAATTGTTCGGCCGCGCTTTTTAACGGAAATAACGGTCGACTGCCCCGCTCCGCGCGGATGTTTTTTCGTCGATTGTCCGGCGAAAGAGGCTCTTGGGACTTAAGTATTCATATAAGTCCAAAGAGACAAATACTCTGATTTCCAGGTTTGCTAATAGTTAAACTATAAAATGTTATCTTTTATTTATTAAATCAAGACTCAGGTGTAGCGTCATGTTGCACTAAACTTTGAGATAGTGAAAAAAGTCCGACTTGTATTTATGGACTCAAATCTTAAAAATTTAAACAAACATCAAGGGTTTTTACTATTATTCACATCACTTAGATAATCAAAAACACAAATAATCACTAATGAACACTCACAGTTTATAAAATGCCAAAAAAAAAGCCAACCTTCGACGCGACACGCCATTAGTAGCAGTCACTTTGTAACACTTTTTAAAATATTATCTATACGCATATTTTGTTACGATAGTTACCGAGAAACGAAATAGATAATACGCATTACGACTTTTAAAAAGAGATGGTTATATTTCTGATTGCCCGAGTCGCATAGTAGCACGGGCAATCTAAGGGTTATGAAAAGAAAGCTCATTAAAAGATCATATTGAAACTTGTAGATCAATACAAGAAGCGAAAGGAGCCTTGTTAATGTATGTTTATAAATCTTTTATCATAAATAGTACATTGTGAAAGTAAAATACTACATTAGATGATTCCTAAGTGCAGTAAAAGCTTACTTGTTCAAAGATCTTGGTGATTTTTAATATCTCGACGCTTGAAAGCAAACACGTAGTATATATAGTGTACTAAAACGATAGTCGACAAATGCTGAATTACTGAAATACTTTCCAGCGTCGATATAACTTTATATATATTATGTTTTATCTTGATAAAATATACAAATTAATGAATGGATTAAGCTGCATTCACTGTAATAAAATCTCGTCGGTAACAAATATTTTACAACCTTGGGGACTCATGTTTTACACACCTTGAAAATGAAGCCTGAAATTGTATTTGCTTAATGGAAAATATTTTCGTGGGTATATAGTTGCTTTTTGTAAGTATGATATAGGATTCGAGTAATATGTACTATAATATTTCTGTAATATATACTGCTGATGATCTAGAGATCGGTAATGAGCGATAAGACCGCCCAATTTCGCACTAAAGGTACATAATACTGTGTAATTGTACATCTCTATGCCTCGTGGTGTTTTAAACATTATTATGTACTGATCAATCTATGTATCGATTTGTTTGTCGATGTGTCTATCGAGTTGTCTATAAATGTGGCAATAGATGTATCTATAAATCTTTTTATCGATCTGTCTATCGAGCTGTCTATAAATGTGTCTATAGATCTGTCTATAAATCTTTTTATCGATCTGTCTATCGATGTGTCTAAAATCTTTTTATCGATCTGTCTATCGATGTGTCTAAAATCTTTTTATCGATTTGTATATAGATATGTCTATAAATCTTTTTATCGATCTGTCTATCGATGTGTCTATAAATCTTTTTATCGATCTGTCTATCGAGCTGTCTATAGATTTGTCTATCGATGTGTCTATAAATCTTTTTATCGATCTGTCTATTGATGTTTCTTTAGATCTGTCTGTTGGTCTGTCTATCGATTTGTTTATCGATCTATATATCGAGCTCTCTATAGATCAGTCTATCGATTTGTTTTCAGATTTCTTTATCGATCTATATATCGAGATTTTTATCTTTGACATGTTACAAAAAAATATGTGTTATTTAGAGGCTATTTAATACACAACAGTATCATTTTTTATTTAATTAAATATATTACATACGTTGTATATTGCATGTACATTAGAACTGCCTTTAACATTGTTTCATTAAAATGGATATCTTAGAAGATATTACAAATTTAAATTTACGCAGACGCAGTCAGCTAGTTTCATATACATATAAAGCAAAATAATGTAACCTTTAAAGTGTACGTAAGTATTTCGGTGTAGTGTTATAATTGCATGGATTACATAAACGATAAACTTACCTAGACATTTAGGAATCTAGGTAGTTTTATCGTTTAGTAATCCTTCAAATTATAACAATAAAACCGAAGTATTTAGTCTACAAGAGATCAGCTTTTATCTCGTAACAGAGCGCTTCTTCTTATAAATACCAGCTTACCGTCAAGGCTGTGTTTTTAATCGGATTTGATATTACAATCCGTCTTACAAGTTGCTCAAGGAATAATGTAAACTTGAGTCGAACTAATCAGTCGTAGAGACATCAATTCACAAGAAATTTACGACCCCAACCAGGCTCTCTACCTAAGGCCTACAAAAATACTTGAGTACTTTAGACACGTTGTAAGAAAACTAGGTGATAATCTCCAAAAGCTCATGATAACTGGCAAAGTTTATGCCAAAAAAGCAAGAAGACACAACCCAATGCCTTGGTTTGAGTAGAACCTTACCATATTACAAATTTCCATCTACAATTCGTTACAAAAGCAAAGCAAACGTTGAAGCAAGTGGCATTCTATTATTAAGGAAAAGCCTGATCATTGGAGGTGGTTTTCACGACCCTCAGACAGAAGAAAAGGATTTAAGAAGAGATATTAAAATATGGTCCATAAATAACCTATCTTTAGTAAAGTTAGTGAAGTAATGATTATTATATATTGGAAATAAAGTCTTACAAAATTTGGAATTTAGACTTGATGCTTTATACGTAGGCTATCGATATTGTTCTCAAATTCAATCGAATTCTTTTCCGAGATCCGAGGATTGGGTACAAAGAATCCTTTAGTGTCGTTGTTTCTGGAACCCTTCCTTTTATACAAAAGTCCCATCAGTTTTTACAATAATAGTAATGACCTTTTTCCTTTGTTGAAATATGAAACTTCTCGTGGTTTTTATTCATATTGAAGTTATATAAAATACCAAACATTTATTAGTTTTACTTCCTTTACAGAGGTCCTTCTACTTTCCCATATTAACATGTTTATTATTAACGTAAAAATTACAATAAATGGTTCAGTATTAACGTCAAGACATGACGATTTTTAAGGTGAGGTTTTGTTTGCTTTTTTTCGTCTCTTTATGCTACTGGGAAATGCCACCGCAGCAAAGGAAAGAAAATAAAAGAATTAAACCTAACCTTACGTTAAAATCATAATTTATTAAGTTTAAGTCACTTATTTTACCTATTTTCGTCGATGGGAAACGTCACCGCAGTAAAATTAATATTTAACCGGACCTAAACATATACATCGTCATTATTTTAGGTTAAGTCAGTTACTTTAACTATTTTTTGTTGCTGGGAAACACCATCACAGCAAAAATAAAAACCTAAGCTTAAAGTCGCAATTTTTTTAGGTTAGGTTGGTTTTTTAGCCTTTTTTATCGCTAGGATACATCATCACAGCAAAAAACTTAACATTGAAAATCGTTACTTTTATGGTCAGGTTAGTTTTTTAGCCTTTTTTACGCTTATCTCTAGGAACCATCATCACAGAAAAATAAAAACCTAACCTTAGAAATCGTAACTTTTTAAGGTCAGGTTAGTTTTTTAGTCTTTTTTATAGCTAGGAAATATCATCATAGCAAAAATAAAAACCTAACCTTAAAAGTGGTAATTTTTTTAAAGGGAAGGTTAGTGTTTTAGCCTTTTTTATAGTTAGAAAACATCATCAGTGCAAAAATAATAAACCTAACCTTAAAAATCGTATTTTTTTAATGTTAGGTTAGTTTTTTAGCCTTTTTTATCGCTAGGAAACATCATCAAAGCAAAAATATAAACCTAACCTTACAAATCGTAATTTTTTAATGTAAGGTTACCTTTTCAAGCCTTTTTTATCGCTGTTAAACTCCACCGTAGCAAAAAGGGGCACTTATCTTAACCTAACCTTAAAAATATCTATGTTTGTAGCTGTGGGTTTAATAAGTCAAACGTGATACCTTAAAATCATACATTGCTTGTAAAATTAGGACTTAATACTTGACTCTTTATACGTAGGCTTTGATAAATGGAATAAATATTTACCTATAATCATTATCTACCGAAACCGATGTAAATATAATGATACATCTCGATATAATGATAACAGTGTATTTCGGCGAAGTTTATTTTAATGTAGTGAAACAGTATTGCGGCAAAGACCGAACTTCCCAGTTGTTATGACTCAATTAATTTGTATTCAAGATGTTTTGCATACAATACCGTAAATGTAAACTCTGTTTAAATTTATCTTTGAAATACTACGTATAAATAGTAAGCCATCTTTACCTATTACAAATAGTCCTACGCATCTGCTCTAAAAAACTACTTAATAGATTGTTATGCGGTTTATACATAAACTGCATACAGGACCATGTTCAGAAACCTATTTTAAGTGGGAAAATGGAAGGAATATGACCCAGAGAAAGCCGAAAACGATGATCCGGTCAGGTAGCTACTGACTGGCAATAATGTCACTTCCAGCTTCGACGGCCTCGCTGACGCAGTGGTGCGAGTATTCGCTTCGCTAGCGGAGGTCCCGGGTTCGATCCCCGATAGGACGAGTTTAAGAAATTGTATTATCTAATTTGTCTGAGTCTGGACTGGTGGGAGGCTTCGGCCGTGGCTAGTTACCACTTACTAGTTACCAAAGAAATTTGTGTTCCGGTACGATGCTGTGTAGAAACCGTAAAGGGTATATCGCCTCTTAACAGATTAGCGCGCTTCCATCTTTGACTGTATCATCACTTACCATCAGGTGTGATCACAGTCAAGCGCTAATCTGTCAGCAATAAAAAAAAGCTTCTTCAGGAGCATCACGATGCTCAGCAGTAAACCACGACCAGAGGAGGAGGGTGTAATAGATGGGAAGTGTTTGAAAAAAGCTTGTGAAAGCTATCATAGAAAACGTAGCCTTCATAATGCACGGGAGTATATTAGATAGAATGGTTCATGAGGAAGATTTATGTATATAATTTGTCAAGATTTTGCTTAAGTTGATTGAATTATAACAAGGATAGTTGGAAGTGTGCAACAATCAAGATGCTTGGGAGCTTTCATCGAAAACAAGACCTTCACCATGCTCAGAGTTAAGTCACGACCTGAGAAGGAGGATATATTGGATAGAGTG
Organism: Elymnias hypermnestra; assembly: GCA_015832385.1. NCBI lineage: Eukaryota > Metazoa > Arthropoda > Insecta > Lepidoptera > Nymphalidae > Elymnias > Elymnias hypermnestra. The sequence continues at coordinate 418,043 of JACTOM010000932.1, read as the reverse complement.
ATTCATGAAAAAGGTTTATGTATATAATTTATCCAGGTTTCCCGTAAGTTGGTTGAAATATGACAATGATAGTTGGAAGTGTGAAACAATCAAGATGCTTGGGAGCTTTCATCAAAAACACGTCCTTCACCATGCTCAGAAGAAAGTCACGATCTGAGAAGGAGGATATATTAGATAGAGTGATTAATGAAGAAGGTTTATGTAAATAATTTGTCCAGGTTTCGCGTAAGTTGGTTGAAATATGATAATAATAGTTGGAAGTGTGAAACAATCAAGATGCTTGGGAGCTTTCATCGAAAACACGTCCTTCACCATACTCAGAAGTAAGTCACGACCTGAGAAGGAGGATAAATTAGATACAGTGATTCATGAAGAAGGTTTATGTATATAATTTGTCCAGATTTTGCTTAAGTTGGTTGAATTATAACAAGGATAGTTGGAAGTGTGAAACAATAAAGATATTTGGGAGCTTTCATCGAAAACACGTCCTTCCTTGACTATGCACAGGAGTAAGTCATAACCAGAGGAGTAGGATATATAATGGATAGAGTAGTTGATGAGGAAGATTTATGTCTATTAGTCCAAGTTTCGCGTAAGTTGGCTGAGATATGAAAATAATAGCTGGAAGTGTTTGAAAAAATCAAGACGCTTGGGAGCTTTTATCGATAAAATTCAAAGTCTTGTTAAAAGAAAGTTGATAGAAATCGTATTTTAAGTCGCAGGATTAATTAGACGATAGAAACGAGTGGGAGTGAACGAACTGCTCTAATTTGAATTGAAATATATTAAACTAATATGATATTGTAATGATGATAGTAACAAAAAAAAAACAAAACACCCGACTGAGTTACTTGTGGGGTCTTCTCAAACCAGGGCACGAAGGAACCCTCGTGACTTTAGATTTTAAGTCGTTCTTAAATACCATCATCAGACGTACATTAGAATCAGAGTGTGGAAAAAAATATAATTTGACGATTCAAAAGTGCTGTAATATGCCTACTTACTTAAAAATCTTTTTGATTTTACGCCATTCACCATACTCAGGAGTAAGTCACGGCCAGAGGAATATGACATAATAGATAGAGTGGTTCATGGGGAAGGTCTATGTCTATAATTTGTCAAGGTTTCGTGTAGAGTGGTTAAAAATTAAGACGCTTGGGAGCTTTCATCGAGAACCTTTCAGCCTTCACGATGCTCAGAAGTAAGTCGCGACCTGGGAAGGATAGGATATAATAGCTAGAATGGTCTATGAGGAATGTTTATGTATCACGCTGCTCTGAATAAAGTTTTCTTTCTAAATATAACGATAATTGTTGGATTGTTGTATTTGAAATAAGCTCGTGGGAGCTTTAATCGAAAACAGTACAGTACTAAAGCACATTATTAAGATATTTTTACCTTATATAGTGTTTCTTTATCAGCCAATCGTAATTAAGCCGAAGTTGTCAATGTTATATACAAAAATATTTGTATTATATGTCGGAGAATAAGAGAGAAAGGAGAGAAGCATAAAGCATAGGGGCGAAGTGTTCTCCGCCGACATCGTCATTAATGGCAGCCATGATTCAATTTCCATACTGTGGGAGTTGGTGGGTAATGTTGGTGTAGTCAAACACTTTAATTAACTCAGACTATAATGTTCAATCACCTCATGTTCCCGATATCAATTTACACAAATACATTAACAATAATAGCTAGGAACGCGACATTTCCAATAGGCGATTGCTCTGGCGGACCGTCACTCTAGAACTTGAGAGACACGCGCCGGATTGTCACTATTGACTCTGTCTCATACCGACAGATAGATGGCGCCAGCGTCCCACAGAATACTGCACATTTTAAATATAAATAAATAAAATGTTTTTGTATATTCATATCTTCATTTTTATTTCATGTGGAAAGTTTAAGTAAAGGTAAGAAGTAGTCTATTATTATCCCAAAGTAGGGCAGAGGCTTTCATAATAACAGGACTCCTCCTCTCCAGGCCTTCAGAGCTGAGACCCATCAGACTGCTCCACTCTAGCAGGTTTATAAAGTGAACACAGTGGTGCCTCTTTATGAATCCATGTGTTTACAAATTTACTAAATAGCTTATCATGATTCCTGCAAAATTATATACTCGATTGATTTAAAATTCAATGATATGGCTCTTTACGCAACGCTAATTAAAAACGGATTACCCCCAAATTCCCAAGGGATCTACAAATGCTTTCCTGAAATTAAAAACTCCGTCTCTCAAGATGTTGCCACATAAATAATTAAGCGTCCATTTGCAAACAGAAATAATACGCTTAATTAGAAAACTTGGCTACAATAAACACAGAAATTCGTTTTCTGTGTTATGTATTAATTGAAACACAATTAATACATAAAGTGTGTTTATTAAAAACTAACTGAGCCAGCAAACTTCGTACCGATTCAAAATCAATAAATAACAATGCTGAATGATAATATCAGAAGGTTTCAGAAGAATTCGTAATTAAAAAAAACGCGACGACCTGTACGTAATCGTCCGGATTTCCCTTATGTCCATTAAATATCATAGTTTCGATCAGAAATTGTTGGTTCCAATAAACTTGACACTGGCGAAATAATCTACACACCACACAAACCACTAAACAAGGCAGAAGAATAAGAAAAGTATTCTCTTCAATTTAATTTGATTTCTGAACGACGAGACGATCATTAAACGTTTGACATTCAAAACCAGAAAGTTGAAAAAACACTTCAGTTTTTAATAATAATTTGATTTCTGAACGACGAGACGATCATTAAACATTTGACATTCAATAGCAGAAAGTTGAAAAAACACTTCAGTTTTTAATAATAATTTGATTTCTGAACGAGGGGTCGATCATTAAACGTTTGACATTCAAAACCAGAAAGTTGGAAAGAAACTTCAGTTTTTAATAATAATTTGATTTCTGAACGACGGGTTGATCATCAAACGTTTGACATTCAAAACCAGAAAGTTGAAAAAACACTTCAGTTTTTAATTATAATTTGATTTCTGAACGACGGGACGATCACCAAAAGTTTGACATTCAAAACCAGAAAGTTGGAAAGAAACTTCATTTTTAATTTTAATTACATTTCTGAACGACGGGTCGACAATCAAACGTTTGACATTCAAAACCAGAAAGTTGAAAAGAAACTTCATTTTCAATTTGAATTAGATTTCTGAACGACGGGTCGATCATCAAACGTTGACATTCAAAACCAGAAGGTTGAAAAGAAACTTCAGTTTTTAATAATAATTTGATTTCCGAACGACGGCTTGATCATCAAACGTTTGGCATTCAAAACCAGAAAGTTGGAAAGAAACTTCATTTTTGATTTTAATTACATTTCTGAACGACGGGTCGATCATCAAACGTTTGACATTCAAAACCAGAAAGTTGAAAAGA
>JACTOM010000932.1:400257-413166 GCA_015832385.1 Elymnias hypermnestra | reverse complement strand
TATGTAGAGAGAATGAATGAAAGGAGACTGACAAATAGGATTTATGAGTCAAGAGTGAATGCGAAAGTTGGAAGGGGAAGAGCAAGGCGAACGTTCCTAGATCAAATCCAGGACATTTTAAATAAGGGTCAAGTCAAGAGTACTTTAAACCGACGAACTCGTATAAAAGGTTTAATGAAAATGAAAGAAGCGAAGGAGATATGCAAGGATCGTGGCAAGTGGAAGGACGTTGTCTCTGCCTATCCCTATGGGAAAGAGGCGTGATGCTATGTATGTATGTTAAATAGGTCATAAAAGAGACTTAAAATTTGATTTCGGCCATAATGAACACATAAATAATGTAATATAAAATTTAAACAAACAACTAAACGTTCCATGTCTTTTAAAAATAAAAACATGTCACCGTTTTTTCACTGAGAATATAAATATATTAAATAGGCCATAAAAGAGACACAGAATGTGATGTCGACAACAATAAACGTAACAATTACGTAAACAATTGATCAAACTATGTTGGAATCGTGAAACTAAATACATTTTTCTATATTTTCTTATCCTTGCTAATATTATAAATGAGATATTTACTCTGTCTGCCATTACGCAAAAACTACTGAACTAATTTAAATGGAATTTGGTAGACAGATAGTTTAGAACCTGAGAAAGGTTTTTAGATGCGAAAAAAGGATTGTAAGGGATGGAAATATTGTCTTTAGAGGTAGTAGCTTGGAACTTATGTGTCTTATTTATAAAATAATTAGCCTAGTTTATTAAAACTTCTTTCGAAAAACGTTATTTCGCAGACACAGTTTAAGATAAATCTTTTATGAAAAGAGAACTGACTGAGAAATCGTACTAAAATTTGGAAGATATGCTCTAATGGATATAGAATATATTAAAAATATATATTGTTATCATGATGTGGAAAATAGGAGCTCAGGACAGGGAAGGAACCCTCGTAATTTTAGCTTTTGGGTCTTTATTTAAAACTATCGTCATACATAGAAAAATTTGGAAGAAAACGATTCAAAATCTACTTACCAATAAGATGTTACACTAAATTGGCCACAACTTAAACATAAACAATATATTAACATAGATTTTAATTAATTAACTACTGTGTTTACTAAACACGATCGCGATCCTCGTAAATACTTTTCTGGGAGCACTTTATACGTGTATCCAGGTCGACCCCCTGATCTCGACTGAGGGCAAAGGGATGCAACCCCTTTATATATGGATACCTGTTGAAACATCGCCTTTATATAACATAATTGCGTAGTTTCATGGTTTTTAAAGGGCTTTAGATGTATTTTAAACTTCATTTCGTGAATTTATTGTATTATACAAGCTTTTGTTATACATTCAATCATATAACATAGTAAAAAGCAGCCTATTTAAGTTCCACTGCTGGGGAAAGAGTATTTCGAGCATAGACCAACGGATGCCGACGATGTTGGGAGGATTGGGTCTTTAGCAGAGAGAGCACTAATCCAAAGGTGGCGTGAGGACCTGGAATCTGCAACGGCGGATCTGGTTACGGTGGGGGCGACCCGTCCACACCTGGAGAAATGGTGTCTAGGGGCCACGGATCTCTTTCTTACAGGCTGGTGAAGGTGCTGACCGGACATGGTTGTTTCGGCAAGTACCTGCATCAGATTGTTCGCCAAGAGGAAACGCCCGCCTGCCATGAGTGTGAAGCACCTATTGATTCGGAATTTTTTGACGTCGTTGGTTGGAGGGGACCTTTCGTTGGAGGGTTTAGTTGGCGCAATGCTCACTAGCGAAAGGGAGTGGAGGGCAGTGGCCTCCTTCTTCTAATCTGTTATTTCGCTGAAGAAGGCACATGAGAGGCAGAGGGAGGACTCTATAAACGCTCCTTTTCTCCGGCGCAGGAGGTTTGGAGGTAGGTGGTGTAGAATTGCGCTGCTCCTATCCCCTTCCTAAATTCCCAGCCGGAGTATACCGGAATACCAGGGTAGATGGCGTCAACCGATCCTCTGGTGCACCACTAAAGGATGGGAAGGGTATCGCTGGGTTTTCATGGTGTATTCTGGCTTACTGCCAGCGAGTCCCGTACTCCCGTTTAGATTTTGTCTGATCGGGGTGCGTAAAGGCATTTGCCAGCGTGAAAAAAAAACTAGACCCAACATGCTGCTTTACTGTGGGTTGTCAGGCTACACATATACCAAAATTGCTTGCAGATTATATTAGTTAAAAGCCATGATTTGAAGATACAGTCTAAAATTTAAGCATGCTAATCTAGATATGAAATATTTACTTCTTCTCGTTTCTACACAGGATCGTACCGGAACACTGTTTGCTTGTCGGTACGTCTTTGTTAGTAGGCTAGTAACTAGCCACAGCCGAAGCCTCCCACCAGCCCAGGCTCAGATAAATTAGAAAATATAATTACCTGAATTTGTTCTTCCATGGATCGAAAACAGAAGCTCTGCTAGCAAAGTGAGTACTCACTCCACGGAGCCAGCGAGGACGTCTACCAGGAACATGGTAAAAAGCAGCGTATTAACGTCCCACTGCTGGGGAAAAGTCTAATCATTCATAGAAGAGAGGTTTTTAGAACATAGACTTGAGAAAACTTGCTGTACGTTCAAAAGTGTGATTAAATACAACTCATAACTTAAGAAATAAAATTGTTATATATTCACACTAGCTGAAACCGCATTTTCATAAATTTAGGCAAATTGTTTTACAAATAAGAAACATACGTATAAATACTACAATGGGCTATTTGCTGTGTATTATTGCAAAGATGTTATAGTCCTTTTTAAGGCTCTAACCAAATTTTATTTGAAAATTTTAACCTAATGTTTGAAAAACTGTTTAACTGAAATTTATTGAATTTTTAAAACCCTGCTCTTTGAGTATGGAATTTCGTAAAATTTACTTTTGATAGTTTCCATTAGGTACCATAAAGGATATAGTTTGTAAATGTGATTTTTTTTAATGTGAATATTTTAATATAAACCCTCGCAACTATCCTTGCGGATGGAATTTCGTAAAATCCGTTCTTAACTGACCTCTACTTGTCAAAAGGAATAAAAAGTAAAGTAAGTAGCAGCCCATTAACGTCCCACTGCTGGGCACAGGCCTCCTCACTCCGAGGAGCGAGGGTTTTTAGAGCATAGACCCACCACGCTGCTCCACTGCGGATTGGCAGGCATAGTACACAAGTGCACTCTCTATTCCTTCACTCTCATAGTCCGATGTGACGGGAATCCGACACGACCGGAGAGAGATCAGGCGCAGGACCGACGGCTTAACGTGCTCTCCGAGGCACGGGGGTGGATCACACCACCAACTTCCCAACTTCGGGCAAATATTGAGAGAATCTTAATAGAAAACTCAATATCTCTTTCGAAGTGGCCCGACCCGAGACTCGAACCCAGGACCTCATGGCTGTAGTCGAACATGCTAACCACTAGACCAATGAGGCAGTTGTCAAAAGGAATATTCCTACCAAATTTCAAGTGTCTACGCCGTACGGTTCCAGAGATATCGTGATGAGTCAATAGTTAACACCCTCGCAACCCCCATTGCAGATAGAATTTCATAAAATCCGTTCTTAGCTGACTTCTACTCATCAAAAGGAATATTCTTACCAAATTTTAAGTCTCTGCGCCTTACGTTTCCGGAGATATCGTGATGAGTCTAAAAATACCTAGATATCTCATATATAAGTAGGCTACATAAAAATAATAACTCATTTAAAGGTAACTGTATACGTTTCAATAAAAAACTGCCAGAAGACCTTCTAGATGTATTTTAATTTGTCGTTAAATTAAAATTAAATGATTTGAAGATCTAAGTATAATTTTAAAGACAAAGAGAATACTTTGTTGCACACAAGGTAAAGATTAAGACATTCAAACTAACTAAATTAACTATTTCAAATAACTAACTATTTACCATTTCTTTGGTGGGAAAGTTGTGTGGTCCCTCTGAAAAAGGTCACACAATCCTCAGAATTTCGTTGAATATTCTTGGGTATATAAGAAACATATTACTAGTTCATGAGAGTGCAAAGGCGGTCTTATTGCTGCAAGAAATCTCTTCCAGATAACCTTTATAATAGGGCAGAAAAGTATCTTAGACTATAGATAGGGTGACAACACAGATAGCTCTGAAATGTTGGCAGTTCTTGAGTAATATAGTGGCAACACTTAAAAAACCCAAAAATATTACAAAATGTTATGCAATACGAGGTAACTTTAACGAACGGAACAATTTTGTAAGGATTGTCTTTCCAGCTGTTACGTGGTATAGTTGATTTAAACAGAAATACTGTTAAATTGTATAAATTTAATTAGTGAAGTAATAATTAGAAAAAAAACCCACTTATTAATTAATAACTTTTATTCTTTCCCCTATTTAAATATACACAACTATACAAATACGATAATAAACGTTGGGCCGATTTTGTTGTACCACAGAGTGGTAACCCAGGGACGGTAAGAGGAGGAGATGAAGACCCATTTGTAGATGGAAAAAAGACAAAGCTCGGAGCTGAGGTCTCATCGAAGAAGGAAGCTATTGACCGAAGGAATCTGGGTGATGTCTTTGCGAAAATACACGACAATCTTGATTACTAGTTTCATTTATTAAGTCTGTCAATAAAGACTATTATACCGATAGAAACTATCATAGATTATCAAGTTTTATGTTAGTTTTTAACCGACTTCAAAAAAGGAGGAGGTTATCAATTCGTCTGTATTTTTTTTATGTTTGTTACCTCATATCTCCGGACTGGTTGGATCGATCTGGATAATTTTTAAATGAAAGGTGGTGCTCGTCATAGGGTCACGTTTTTTTTAAAACCAGTTCTGATGATGGCATCCATGAGAAAACCGCATAAGTCTTAAATTTGCATAAGCACGTGCGCGACAAATGGACGAATAACTCAAGATCACGCCAACCGATTTCGATGATTCTTTTTTTATTAGAAAGGATATACTTCAAGGGTTGTTTAGTGATAGTTTGGTTTAGGTTCTAATGATGTAATCCATGACAAAGTGACGGAACTCTTCAATTCTTAGGAGCTAATTAACCATACTCGGCAAAATCTTCTATAAGCTATCCAGATATTTTAGTTGCCTACCGTGACTTCGGTATAGTCAAGTGCTAGTCGTAGTTAAATTTGAAGATAAATGGAACTCCTCAACGGCTTACAATGGTGCCTACAGCCGAGGTGCCTTCATATATAGCTATAGGTGGGAGAGACGAGGAACCTGCCAAGTGGACACGCGGGAACATCTACCTTGGCTGACACCGACTCCGAATACAAGAATACGAAGAACACTATAAAAGAATACGCAATCATTTTTTACTTTTTAGAGCATATTAATGTATTTGTAAGTTTGTTTTGAAGGCGGTTCTTTTTGTTAAACTTTTTTTTTATTAACTCCACACTTCCAAGGGAGCTGGAACTACGCAGGTGACACCGTAAGGTTCATCTAGTCCTTATATATTATACAATTCATGTGTGTGTGTGCCTTAATACTAAAATAACTTCGCTGATTTTGATGATATAATTGTTTCTATTCAAATTTCCTCGAACCCGATTTCTTCACAGTTCTATGTGTTGAAAATGATCCGACGATTTGTTTAATTAGTTAAGAATAAAATTAAGGTAAAAACTCGTTATTTCTAGCCTTGTAACTTTTCAACTTTCATGTTAATCCAACTGGTTGTAATTTGAAAGGATATTTTATTTAAATCTTTTTTCTACGAAGGTTTTCGTCTTATTTATACAGCCTTTTTTCTTCTTCTTAAGGTAAAAATCTCGCACGCCCTTTAAGGAAATCGGTTTTTATTTTAAAGACATAAAAACCTTCAAGAAAATCGTTGAAGTGAAAATTTTACATAAAAAACAATCGTAAAGTTTCAGTAAATGAACAAAACCATGCCTTCAATTGTTCATTTCGCGTCGTTTAGAAATCTTTAATGAAAAATCTCATACCGGTTAATAAGGAAACTTTATTCTATCAAAGATTATGAATTTTTCAATTAAAATTGCACATGATTTTACACCAGTAAAAAACCTATCGCCAGCTCTCCTACTCACTCATAGAAGAGAGTTTTTAGAGTATAAACCCACCACGCTGCTCCAATGCGAAGTGACAACCCAGATTTCCATGTCTAAGTAAATTATTGTGACCGTAATTTACAATTAAGCGTTTTACTACACAACTAAATAAAATTAGAGTATCTGTAAATAGCAAATGCATCTGCGGTATTTATATTTAGCAAGCAAGTATATCGGACACTTTATTCTTTTCGTGCCACTAGATACCGCCAATCATACCTCATTATAAAACTCCCCACTCGATAAACAATAACTTCACCAATCACAATCATCGCTAAAATAACGACTTTAAATGGAAACCGGAAGTAGCACGTATAATCGTTTTACTACTACATTTACTCTAGCATATTGTAAAAGTATAAACATATAAAATTGATTTCTAATAATATATTACACACACACGTTATATATATATATATATATATATATATATATAAATACACTGACAAATACTTTTTTTCTTTTTTTACCGCTGAGAAATGCTTTTATGCACCCTGCCCAGTCGGGAGTGTAGAGCACATGGACCCCTCTCAGTTGAAACTATGAAACACACGGACCCCTCACAGTCGGAAGTATGGAACATACGGACCCCGCCCAGTCGGAAGTATGGATACATATTCCCCGCCCAATCGGGAATGTGGAGTATATGAACCCCGCCCAGCCGGGAGTATGGAACACATGCACTCCAACTAGTCGTGAGTGTAGGACACAGTCAAGCGGAATGCCCACTAAAATCCAGCGGTCCTTCGTCATCCCCAAGTGGAATACCAGCGGCATTTGCGCAATGTAATATGATGAAGCTGAATTGAGATTTAAGGCTAGCCGCACCATGTAAACTAACCTTATGCGACGGTAGCTTCATGTGTCAATTCTCGCTGCCTCAAGACTAGACTAGAGATAACAGCATCCAAAAGGAAGCTACGGCTCCACCTTGTTTCGCTGGTGACCATCGCATTTACTACACTAACTAACAAGAGGTCAGCCCCAATCAGCGATACCAGGAGATACCGCTAAGATCCCTACGCAGGGTAATACGGCACGTGATACCACACTCATGGCAGATTCCCCTCGGCCAGCAATCTGATGCAGGTACTTTCCAAGACAGACACTGGCAGATACCTGATAATATAATGAGTAACTTAAGGTACTTTTGAAAAAGCTTGGAGAAATACTACAGGGAACACCTACTATGCAATAAAGATATACGTTATCGATTACTAATATAAAACTCGATTCGTTTCACAGCAGAAAGCTATCATTTCAAATGATGATAAATTCAAATGAAACGACAATAAAGAGTTACTTAGCAAGTTATAATGTAAATTGTCTTTATGCACAGACAGACATACGAGTATTTTTGTATCCACATCCAGTTTTCAAGAGATTATGTTTACGATCTCAAAAAAAAAGATGAACAGGGGATCCATTTCTATTAATCTATATATATGACACAAAAATAGTTTATGCCTACGTCTAATCTGATACATATCAATTAAATTTTTTCGCTTAAAATTGTACAGCTCTATCGACTGAAATCTGGTAATAATTGTGTAGGAATTGATTTTTTTAATATTTTTTTTTTGGCCATACATATTTATCGATAAACTTAAATAATACTGAACGAACTTTCTTGAGGATTATAATGATTTTTAAGGAATGTGTATGTTAATTATTTGTCAAGGTTTGTATTTACAGTGATTGAAATATAACGACAATTGTGAGCCTGTCTGTTCGTCTTTACTCAAGAAACTTAAAAGTACTGAACAGATTTTTGTTCACTATTAGATGGTTAATTCTAAAGAAAGGTTATGCATATAATTTTTAAACGGTTAGCGTAAATTGGTTAAAACCTAACGATCATTGTTGAGAGTGTCGTAAAAACCAAGCCTCCTGGGTACTTCCATCAAAAACACTGCCCAATCCCTCAGAGATATAACAAAACAGTGTTTTGTGAATAAATTACTCTTTTATTATATTGATTTACAAAATAAAAATTTCAACAAAAAAAGAACCGCCTTCAAAACAAACTTATAAATATATTAATATGCTTTAAAAAGCAAGAAATAATACACAGACACAGACTCCAAATATAATAATACGAAGAATACTATAAAAGAATACGCAATTATTTCTTACTTTTTACAGCATATTAATATATTTGTAAGTTTGTTTTGAAGGCGGTTCTTTTTTTGTTAAAATTTTTATTTATTTTTTCGTTTTTAGTGAATCTGAAGTAAACAAAAAATTTGTCTGAATATGTATACACCTAATGAAACAAGTTTACAAAATTAAATTTACATTAATATCGCCAGACCCGGGATAGAACCCGCAACCTTATACGTTATCGGTTATTTTGCCACCCCGCTATCACCAGTCTTTATATGGTAATCGAGCACAACACTAACACGCAAAAGTCCCCCCCCCCAGACTCTGCTGCCACCGCTTTACACAAAATTCACCTTTCAAATATTGCGATGCAGCAACAGACGTAGCCTATAGAAGATTCTGCCGAGTATCGTTTATTTGCTCCTAAGAATTGAAGAGTTCCGTCACTTTGTCATGGACACCATCATCAAAACCTAAACAAAAAATCGCAAAGCAACCCTTGAATTATATTCTTTCCTATAAAAAAAGAATAATCGAAATCGGTTGGTGTGATCTTGAGTTATTCGTCCATTTGTCGGGTACATGTTAATTACAAACTTAAGACTTATCCGGTTTTCTCATGGATGCCATCATCGGAACTGGATTTTAAAAAAATGGGACCCTATGACGAGCACCACCTTTCATATTAAAAAAATCATCAAGATCGGTCCACCCTGTCGGAAGATATGAGGTAATAGACTAAAAAAAAATACAGACGAATTGATAACCTCCTCCTTTTATTAAAGTGGGTAAAAAAAGCCCAGCATCGCATTTATCTATCTTTTAAGGATAACTCTGTTTTATTTTCATTTAATTCGTCACGTCCAATGCGGTTATTAGAAAATTATTTTACAAATACCGTTTTAATCCTTATGAAGTCTGTCCGTTATTTACAAATCTATCTGGTTCCACTGAGAAGAAACTGACAAGAAACTCAGCAGTTACTCTTATAAACATAATTTTATATGTTACAATGTTTAATACTTTGCTTCTGTGTGCAACTGGAATCAAGCCCAAACGTTTCTATTGTTTAAATAATCTACAAAAAATAATATGCCTTTATTAAAAGGATGTTTTATACGTATTATATATTTCATACAATTATATTAAAAATATAATTTCTCAACCCAAAATATAATTTCTAAATCTTTACCGCCTTAAAGTAAAGCATTAAATGTTTGTTTTGAATTATTCTACTAAAATAGTGTATTTCGCTGTTTTTGCTGTATAATTGAATATTATTGGGGATATATAAAATTATATTCAATATATATTTCGGTGGTACTGTGGCAATTGATGTATCTTTAAATTTTTCCCTAATAAACCTATCAAACTCCGAGAGAGTTTTAACGGTAGGCATAAATTTATATAATACCATTAATTTTAACTTCTTTGCCTCAAATATTTTCAATTACACTCGACTGCCCGATGCAGAGTTTCTGGTGTGTAAGAAACATTGTTCTCGAAATAACTTATAAAATACAAAATTATAGATAACTTTTGATCAAAGATATTTTTCCAAGATCTATTTGTGTGTATTTGACGTGTAATCTTTTAAAAGTCAATATACCCAAGTACATTTTTATATAAATACTAGCTGACCCGAGACTTTTGTGTTCTTGGTGTAAGACGCATACCACTGGGCAGCCGCTTTTTAAATCTATGATATCTTCTTACGTATCCATTTTAATAAAATGTTCTTACATACAGTTTTAATCTACATGTAATGTACAAATTATTAAATATATTTAATCGGATTAGGAATAATACTTTATTGTATAAAACACCTAAGCAAAAACACACATTTTTTGTAATATGTAAAAGTTAAAAATGGTCACTGTGGGTTATCCTTTAAAGATAAATATATACCAAAAAAGACTTTTTATCCACATTTTCAATATGTACAATTCCGTAGAACATTAATTTGATCTATCTCGTAAGGTTTAACCAGCGTTTGCAATGTAAGCGCACACTAATGTTTGTTACGAAATCGCTTTATAAAACTTTGAATTTTTTACTTTTTTATACTTTAATTTATATGTGTTATATATATAAACCTTCCTCTTGAATCACTCTATTTATTGCTGAAAATTGCATTAAAATCCGTTGAATGGTTTAGAAGATCTAGTCGAACAGACAGCGGAGGTGACTTCATTTTATATTCAGTAGAGATTCGTGAGTCACTTACTATTTAAATAACTATATTATCAATAAATACGGCCATATTCCCACGGCTTTAGGGATTATCTGTGACTACAACAGAGAATAGCTATTACACAATATTTCGATTTTGCTATCCCAATTCATTATAAATGATGATGCATAAGTTTTACCTTAATGCTTGAGAAGGGAAGGGACTGCTCGTATAACTCCAAAAAAGCTTAAGAAATAACATTAAAGCTTGTATTATTTCTTCTATTAAGGCTTTGAAAAAAAGCTTTTTTACCTAATTACATTAAGATAATAGTTCCCTGTAACGATTATTACGGTACAATTAGGTTCTTAAGCATTCAATGTTGTAACTAAATACTGACGTCGCTTATTACACGTTCCTTGTTACGATTTTCCAGCCGATTAATCTATATTGAATGCTTTTTTTATGTACAATTAGTAAAAATTTGCCTAAATTAAATATTAGCGTGCCGATTTCAAAGGTTTCACTCGCGTAGGTCTCTCCCGTGGAGATTTGGGGCAATACGTATCGAACTGTTAATCTAGACCAAATATATTTTTACATGTCTTATTTTATAACTTACAATACAATTTGACAGGAAGACAAATGTTTTCCATTTAACAAATATCAATATATTTAAAGTGAATCTTCTTATCAGCGCTTTCCTGTTCAAAAACTGTTCAATACTTACTGTTTCACTACAATAGAAATTAAATAAATGAAAAGAAAACTCACATACTTTGGTGAAAAGCCTGTGTTTACTATTTCCTTGTAGCTTGGGATTCCAGGAAAAATGTTGCCGTCAGAACGGACTATGTATGTGTTGGATTTGAGGGTCAGGGAGGGGGGACATCAGAAGGGTACAGAGACAACGACGACGACGATTAGAAGGAATATATTAATGAAACTAGAATATGACAATAACTAATTACACAATGTCTATATACATATATATATTAAGAGATATCCAGGTATCTATTGACTCATTACGATATCTCTGGAACCTAAGGCGTAGAGACTTGAAATTTGGTGGGATTATTCCTTTTGCCCAGTATTCTATTTATTATTTGTAAAACAATTTGCCTAAATTAATGAAAATTCTACCATTAACACATTCCACGCAGACGAAGTCGTGGGTTCAGCTAGTAATTAATAAATGATAATGTTTATGCCTATATGACAAAGGCAGAAGTCTGGTGAATTTATTATAGCAATACTGTTTATCACAAAGACAACGGTCCATGTCACGACACAGTTACTAAGAATGCGTACCTAACCATCTCGATGTGTGTAGTTGCTGTTAGCCCTACTGGCTTTTACAGCGTAACCGAGATGGCGAGCGCAGAAGCTCTGCCGAAGGGTGGGCCCGTAGAAGGGCCCTGCTGCGTCGGGGGAAAACGTTGGTCTAAGGGCGCCTCCTGCGAGGCTCGGACCTAGGCTTAGAGCAACGTTTGCTGCTGCTGAAAATGACAATCGGACAGGTGTACCTAACCGCGCTCTCGACTCCTTTTATAGCACGCCAAGGAGCTTTTGTAACACCTCCCCCTCGGATCGTGTCCTTTTCCGAACCGATACGATCCGATGCACGTGTCTTTAACGAGTCATTGCTGTCTCTTTCTATTTATCTATCCAACTGCTTTCATATATGTCAAATGTGACTGGCAAACGTTCCGTAAGCAATGAGTAAGGTTTCCGCTGAGTTTTCTATTGAGAGATAGAGAATTGTAGCAATTGTCTCTTTCTATCTTATATAATAATCTATATCAATAAATTATGATTATGGGTCAAAATTGTGAACACTTGGCGTTTCTAATTCAAAATATTTTGCTTAATCTTTTCTCAATAGATATATACAAGTTACGGTAACAAAATAATAGAAAAGTTTTGTGAAAAGTAATGGAAATAGGTATTTATTATAGAATAACCGGAAAGTAACTTTAAATTGTAACATTAAAATAATATTGTATTGATGATAAGAAAGGAGTATTGTGGGTGCTTCTTAGAACTTTACATTTTAAGTCGTTTTTTTTTAAATAATATGTAGATAATATAAACACTTTTGAATTTGATTTAAAGAATATTTGAAAACTATACATAGAAAATCGTGTCTATTATGAAACAGTAGAAAGACTTTTTATTTGTTATTTGGTAAATATAAAAATGTTGTTACGATTGGCCAGTTTTGTGACGTCTTTATTTTAAAACTTTCCTAATTGCAACACAGTTTCAAAACTCAACGCTGAACTGAAACCTTGTATATTCCTTAAGGAATTGGTAAATTGAGAGGTAAAAATAACAGTTTATGTAAGTATTTTTATGTTTTCGTTACGAATCCGTAAAAATTCTTTACAAAATTTCTCATTTCTTGAGAGTTCCGCAATAAGCAGTTTGTTTACAACCCGTGGCCAAGTACGTTTTATTATGATTACAAAACCTGTTTATAAACAAGGGTAAAATGTACATATACATTTATACATGTCTCTTATAC
>JACTOM010000932.1:363794-399609 GCA_015832385.1 Elymnias hypermnestra | reverse complement strand
GTATGGTTCTGATGATGGAATCCATGACAAAGTGACGGAACTCTTCAATTCTTAGGAGCAAATCAACGATACTCGGCAGAATCTCCTATATGCTATCCAGATATTTGAGTTGCCTACCGTAACTTCGGTATGGTCAAGTGCTAGTCGTAGTTAAATATGAAGATCAATGGAACTCCTCAACGGCTTACAGTAAGAGTGTGATTTTTGGCAAAGTCTATAACTGTCTGTAATCAAATGCCAAAGACCTTACGTTTGTTGCTGCGTTGCAATATTTGAAAGGTGAATTATGTGTGAAGCGGTGGTGTAAGGTTGCGGGTTCGATCCCGGATGTGGCGATATTAATTTAATTTTGTAAAGTTGTTTCATTTAAATGGTGTTATCTCATGAGAAACGCGTTTTAGGTGTACATACGAGTATATTGAGACAAATTTGTAAGTTTACTTCAGATTCACTAAAAATCAAAAAATAAATATAAATTTTGACAAAAAGAGAACCGCCTTCAAAACAAACTTACAAATATATTAATATGCTGTAAAAATAAGAAATAATTGCGTATTTTTTTATAGTGTTCTTCGTATTCTTATATTTGGAGTCGGTGTCAGCCGAGGCGCCTACATATATAGCTGCAGGTGGGAGAGACGCTAGAGCTGCCTAGTGGACAACATCTTCCTTGGCTGACACCGACTCCGAATATAAAAATACGAAGAACACTATAAAAGAATACGCAATTATTTCTTATTTTTTAGAGCATATTAATATATTTGTAAGTTTGTTTTGAAGGCGGTTCTTTTTTTGTTAAAATGTATATATATTGTAGAATTAAATACGTTCTATAACATTGTAGAACATTGTTTTGTTCTATCATTAATAGTTTCCTTAGCGTACGCGATGACAGATTTTTTATGACCTAAAAAAGTACACTTCAAAAAATGTGCATAAATAATACTTGTAAACTAGCTGTTCCCGGCGGCGTCATTCATGTAGCTCATAACCATGGACATATGGGTTATTTCTGTATTTATCGGATAAAATTGTTAATCTAAGCTATTATCAAATCCTCCCGAAGACACAAAAAATTCAACAATATCGCTCCATCTGAACGCAGCAGAACGCTGGCGCTATCTATCTATCGGCGTGGGGTAGAGTCAATAGTGACAATCTGGCGTGTGTCACTCGGTAGTTCTCGGGTGACGGCCCGCCGGTGCGGTCAGCTGTTGGAACAGTCGTTCCTAGCTATTTTTTCTTAATTTATAAAAAAAACTTAAAGTCACGCCACATGCCAGTTAGTAACGGTCACGTTGTGACTGATTTATCTTTCGTTTTTTCTATTTTCTAGTGTATCTCTAACCATATTATGTTACGGCAGTTACTAAGAAACCAAATAGATAATACACATTATACTTAAAAAGACATGCTTATATTTCTGATTGCCCAAATTGAGACAGAACTATTTTATCAGTCAACCAGTAGTTGGCACGGGCAATGTAAATAATGAGTAACAAAATACTAAAATTAACTACATAATAACCTTATGTTTAGTTTAGTTAGTTTTTAATGAAAGTTTACTAATTTGTATATCAGTTTAAATCAGTTAAAAAGTAACGGTGACTTCGTTACTGATTTATTTTGTGTTTATTCTATTGTCTGGCGTTATCTCCACTCATTTTTTTACGACAGTTACCGAGAAGCGAAATGGATAATACACATTATGACTTAAAAAGAAAAAGATACTTATATCTCTGATTACCCGAGTTGTGACTGACTGAGTGACTGCCTCATTGGTCTAGTGGTTAGCATGTTCGACTACAGACATGAGGTCCTGGGTTCGAGTCCCGGGTCGGGCCAATTCAAAAATCAATATTGAGTTTTCTATTAAGATTTTCTCAATATTTGCCCGAAGTTGGGAAGTTGGCGGTGTGATCCACCCCCGTGCCTCGGAGAGCACGTTAAGCCGTCGGTCCTGCGCCTGATCTCTCTCCGGTCGTGTCGGATTACCGTCACATCGGACTATGAGAGTGAAGGAATAGAGAGTGCACTTGTGTACTATGCCTGCCAATCCGCAGTGGAGCAGCGTGGTGGGTCTATGCTCTAAAAACCCTCTCTCATATGAGCGAGGAGGCCTGTGCCCAGCAGTGGGACGTTAATGGGCTGCTACTTACCTTTACCCGAGTTGAGACGGAACTATCGTTTCATGTCAATCTGAAGGATAATAATAAGCAAATAAGAAAATGCAATTTCCAGCGAGTACCGTCCGATATAGTTTTCAATTAAGGCATGTTTGTCTTGTGGAGTAAGCTGGTGAATGCGTGACGAGAAAGTTACGAAAAGAGGCGAGGCGAATGGAAGTTGAGAAGGAGATATAAGTTAGTGAAGATGGACAGTTACGTTTTACTTCAATCGATAGATCACACGTTTTTTAATTTGTCGCTGATTATAAATTTAAACTGAATATGCTCGTGGTTGATTGGTTATTTCAAAGTTCATTTATTTATTAGTATAATGTTATAATTTCTAATTAATTAAAGACGCGTTTCATGTTAAATTTTCTTACACGTTTCTATTCAATAGCCATTGTTGAACGCCCACGAATTCCTTATGAATAGACTATTGTTAATGTTTTATATAAAACAAAGTTTTTAATTAAATGCAATGTTGCTCTATAGAAGTAAATTGTATACTAGAAAATATGTTATTATTTGCAAAATGAAACATGCATTAGCTGTGAAAGATTTATTCAAACTAGTAGGGTACTTTGATAGATATACAGAGGGATACAGTGTTAATAGTTATTAACTTAAATGCGGTGTTTACTTTAAGCATTTCTTGTACATCATTATAATAAACTGCACTACTAGCTGACCTGAATCCTCGTACCGCTTCTGTATCAATTTTTATTTGCAGTAATTTGCAAATTAAGTAATACTATCCTCAGATTCTTCATTATTATGACATACTTTGAATGACGTTGATAGAAACTAAGAACTGTCACTAGGCGAATATAACTTCATTCTCCTGTGCTACATTTCTTATAACAGAAACCCCACTCAAAAATTACAAGTTCACCAATCACAGTCGTCGTGAAATCGACGCCTAAACAGAGTTTAATGAATTTGAGAATTTCATGAATAGCGTTAAACCGGATGTAGTGCGTGTAAGTTTCACTGATATTATTACAAAGACCTCAGCATAATAAACTAATATAGCAATTTAATAGCAATCCACAAATAATGATCGCTAAAACAATAAATAAAAAAAGCTGAATAATAATTGAAGAATGTGGTCAAAACTTAAACGGAAGAAAAGAATTTCTAATCAAAGAAAAAGTTAAAAGTGCGTACATACATACTATTCAGATGTAGAACTTCATATTTCCAAGATTTAGAGGGCTGAGAAAAAGAAGATACGTCAGGAATTTAATTGTCATTAACATATTGTGTTACGGACGGCTGAGCGTTGGCTGCCACATGTAGACTGAGGGACCTCTTTAAGGTCCGTTTATTATTAGGATTAGTCCGTTTATTAGTCCGTTTAAGATTTTGAAACAATAGCGCAGACGCTTTCTACGACAGCAAAAGGATCCATAGATAGAAAGGTTTGAAATGTGAGCGATTATTTAAGGACCGTTGGCCGGGGGAAATAAAGCACGACCGTCATTAAGCCCGACGGACCTTCAGGTATGCACAACGGGATGCAAGACATGTGCACTGGCCTAAAATCCGAAAGCGTGGGATCGGAATGTGGAAAGTTGAAGACGTTGGGGTGGGAGTGCTCCAGCGTCGGTATATAATATCCAGATTTTGGATATGAAATCAGTGTGAAGTTTGAATTTTGAAGGGTGAAGTGTGATGTTGTATATGTGACAACATCACCAAGTGAAGAAACCCCACTTGATGAGACTTGATAACACTATCGAAGTTATCTAAGATTTCGTCGAGGAACCCCTCCGAGTTCGCAGTCATTATCGAGGCGCATCATCTTGATATATTACGAAGAATATATCAACACACTCCCGCCAGCACTGTGGAGACAACGCCCAGCCAGCAAGAAGGACAATGACTGCCAAATTAAGAGGTCAGCTGCGAACAGTGGCCTCCCGACGTGCAGCCTTCGAGAAGAAGCGAACCGGATGACAGAAGATGTGCGGAACGGAAGTCTGAAGACAACCCAATTGCCTTTGGCCGATATTACCTTAGTCCGAAGAGTGGGGCATACATCGTCAAAGGCTGGTGCTTCGAGAACATAGGATAGAAGTTGGTCTATAATATACCAGTCCGAAGAGTGGTATATATAGCGTCATTATATTGAAAGTTTCGAAAATTAAAACAAATAATTTATTAAAATGTCAAATGACTAATCGTAATTAAAAAATTACAAAACCTTCAAACGCTGCACATTTTCGTGACGTTAATCACGCGTTTCATCCGTAAAAATTCTGAACAACAAGTAGGAATAAACTCTAAGGGAAAGCGGAATTGTTTTTACAAGAATGACATATATGTCGGATAATAAGCGAGAAGGAAGCATAAAGCATAGGGGCGTAGGGTTCTCCGCCCACATCGTCATTAATGGCATCCATAACTTCCTTACTGTGGGCATTGGTGGGTAATGTTGGTGCAATCAAACACTTTATTAGTTAACTCAGATTATAATGTTTAATTATGACTGCCTCGTTGGTCTAGTGGTTAGCATGTTCGATTACAGACATGAGGTCCTGGGTTCGAGTCCCGGGTCGGGCCAATTAAAAATATCTATATTGAGTTTTCTATTAACATTTTCTCAATATTTGCCCGAAGTTGGGAAGTTGGCGGTGTGATCCACCCCCGTGCCTCAGAGAGCACGTTAAACCGTCGGTCCTGCGCCTGATCTCTCTGCGGTCGTGTTGGATTCCCGTCACATCGGACTATAAGAGTGAAGGAATAGAGACTGCACTTGTTGTGTACTATGTCTGCCAATCCGCAGTGGAACAGCGTGATGGGTCTATGCTCTAAAAACCCTCGCTCCTCGGAGTGAGGAGGCCTGTGCCCAGCAGTGAGACGTTAGTGGGCTGCAATTACTTATTTATAATGTTCAATCACTCAATGATCCCGATATCAATTTGCACAAACTTATTAATAATAATAGCTAGGAACGCGATAGTTTCAAAAGTCGACCGCACAAGCGGGCCGTCACTTGAGAACTACCCAGAGACGTGCGCCGGATTGTCATTTATTGACTCTGGCCCACGCCGACAGGTAAATGGCGCCAGCGTTCCACAGAATATTGCACGCCGACATGTATTTTTCCTCTATTTACTAACCTTTTAAACTTTTCACAAATAATACAAAATCAAAACAAACCAAATGAGTCCAGCTGTTTTCGAGTTTTATCGAAACCAACGAACAGCAATTCATTTTAATATAAAAGATATATTTTAGATATATCTCTTAAGAGCTATCGCAAAAATACTTTACGCGAATTTATTTATTTATTTATTCTTATCGCACACATACACACGAAGTTTAATACGAAAAGAAATACGAAATTGTAGATAAAAATGTACAAAGGCGGTCTTATCACTTGGAGCGATCTCCTCCAGACGTTGGAGATAGTAGCTAATGAAAGAACTGGGTAAATGTAATTTACTACTACTAGAAAAGAAGGTACATGCAAAATTAAGATAGACAAAAATAAATACATACGTATGACGGCGGCAACGTTTTTTAATGTTGGTAACAAGGTGTGCAGCGAGCTAGCGACAAACGTCTACCAACATTCGAACTACCCCCACTCGCAGAAACTAGTATAAAAGGGCTTGCATTAGACTGGCGGGCATTCTTACTCGAAGTTGTGTCCGGTGCACACCTTGCACCCATAAATTATTGGTTATTGTCATTCAATTAATAAATTAATTAATCATTTGTATTTAAAGTAATAAATAATCTCTGTGAAAATTGATTGTGGTTGTCTTTATGTAAACGATGGAAGACCAGAACCCGATACGTACTTATATATATGATTAAATAAATTAAGTCGTTAATCTAATCTATATATACGATGCCTCAAAATACAGACGTGCCAGGAATGAGCATAATCAGCAAAATAGATGGGGAAAAGGGGGAAACTAATGTCACTTAAGCGAAAACTCCAATAAAATTTTAATCATAAATGTTAATACAAATAATTTTCAGTCCATTGGGCAATCAACTTTAGATAAATTGACTCTCATTGCAGCAACGTGCGGGTATTGATGGCTACTCAGGAGGCAATCTGAGTCAAAGAAAATCTAGCACATATCGCAGATATCTTGCCACAGCCAACATGAGGTGTATCTGAACTAAATCTCGTTGTTATTTGCACTAGGCCTGTTTCTAGCATCTTCTGCGTAGTCATCCCCCATCGTCCTGGCATAAGCGGTCAGTGCCAACATCTGATACAGAAATTTCGTTCGTTTCTTGTAATATTTCGCGCTTTAGTTTTCAGGACCCTTCTTCTGTATTATAGTCTTTTCCATGACATTTACCCTTCCATTTGCTTCAACTGATAAAACAGACTTTTGATCCGTTTGTTCTTTGTCAATAAATATCAGAAGCATAACCTTTGACGTCACGAATACTACAGTCAGTTTAAATCCCATTTTTAACTGAGTTTGAAGCGGCTTATTTCAGGATAATCCAATTAACGAAGCAAACATTGAGTTTGGCAAAGCCTATTAAAGGGAATTATTGAAAGCTCTTTCCGATATGTTCGTTAAAAACAATTTTTTGTTCTAAATCTGTGTTTTAGATAACTACTAACTGTTTTAATCAGTGTCAGTAGCATACTTCTGATGATGTAAACATATAGGGAAATCCGTTTTTAATAAGTCTATATTTGCTAATTTGCTCAATCTTCGGAACAAACCACGCCTGACAAACGTTCAATAATCAGCGAGTAAGCGTCTTATCGAGCTGTCTCGTTCTTTATCACACCTATACCTTTCCCATCTTTTGTTAACAAGTATATCTCTTCTGTCAATACAAAACAAATCTGATTGGAATCCAATAAATCTAATAAGTATCTAATAAAAGTTTTGTAAAATAAGTGAATGATTTTTTAAATACGAAATAAGTCGCGAACATTATTACTTTTGCTATGCGGACGCTCATTAAGAACGAATTCGCTATTTTCCCCACATCTTAGAACTTTTAAGTCAATAAAGCTTTTATACACAAATTTTAGTTCATATTTTCGCCTTCGTCATTAATTAAAACTATAAATAGGGTTTCCATAAACAAACTTTAGTTGACATTCGCCTTTTTCATTATGTGTATCTACGTTTATACTTACTTGCAATCCTTTATGCTTGTTCTACGTTTATTGGATTAGCATCATATAAAAAAAACCTTAATATTTTTTCAATGTACCCTTTTAGAAGAAAAACAGAACTTAAGGTTAATATAAACTTTTCAATCGAGAGTTAAAACGAGTTCGCAATGAGTTGAGTTAATTAAACAAGCTCAAGTCTTTAATATGCTAAAACGTGGCCTTCTTAGTATGCAATTGCAGTGTTTTAATAATAGTTTGAGCGGTTTTTTTGTTTTTAAACTGATACAGAATACCAATACCAATACGAGATACTAGAATATTAGTATAATTGTACCCTTTTCATAGAGTAATAAATATAGAATTGACAAGCTTTCACCCGACACGCTAATGTCATAACAATCAAACCTATGTCAAATTACAATTGTCGAATTCAAGAAATTGTGGTAAACAAAAGCAAAATTATATTTCATTGGAGTATTGTACAATAAGTGTGGATATATTTGGTGAAATACCACTGCTATATTTGATAAAAGTTTTAATAAAACTTGCAAGAATCAATATGACTGCGTTGGATGATTTACCAGACGTCAATTCATTCTTTGGTGTCGATTTGAAGACAGGTTCCATGATAGTTGCAGCTTTAGGCGTGGTGGGTATGGCATTCCTATTTAGCTGATCATCAACTGGTACTTTAATTCCTAAAATATACTACGTACCTCATGTTTTGCATGGTGTTAGCTGCGTTATTTCTGATACCTTTTTATCTTAAATAAATGTAACCTAAATAACTCTTTATCATCATCATCATCATTTCCTTGCCCTTATCCCGCTAACTGGGTTCGGCACAGCACTCTTTACACACATATCCTCTTTCACACAGTTCATCCACACCTTTTTTGGTGGCCCTCTCCTGGCCCTGCCGCTTATCATCATATTTAGGGCTCTTTTGCATACATGGCTATCATTCCTTCTCAGGATTGTTCTATACTAGGATAACCTTCCACTCCTTAACTTCTCCGTCACTGCTGCTACTTTCATACCTCTAATATACTCATTTCTAATCTTGTCTAATTTTGTTACACCACACATCCACCTCAACATTCGCATCTCCGCTGCATGCAATTTCTAAATTACTCTTTATAACATCATTTATTTGACAGGAAAGATCCTGTCAAAATCCAACCGTTTCCAAGATTAACCTGAGCAAACAGAAATAGATGAGTTACATCGGAATTAAGTTTAAGACGAAGTTGTACAGCTAGTGCTATCGTTTCGACCTATTCAGTTCAGCAATTTAAGACATCTATTGTGCGTTGCTTCTAACCTCATATGTTACAATGGTTAATGGTGTATCGCAAATGTAAATTGGATGAAAACATAAATTACACGTACCTTATTCCATCTGACCTTCGTCGCCGGGTCTCTGTTCAGAAATTAGATTCCGGTCCCATATAATGTGATATCGGAGATTAAGGAAATTCGTAGGCGTATAAGGTGTACATGGTTTGTTATTGTAGAAATTTTGTTCGAACAAATTATAGCTTATGGGGTAATGATACGAGAAGTCATCAGATTGAACTATATATTCGGTTCCCGAAATTAAGGAATAGCTATTTGGTATATAAGTCGTATAGGCAAGGTTAATGTAGAAACTTGAGAAACTTATTTCTTAGCAGAGGTATAAAAATCAATTCATAATCCAACATTATAATTATCATGCAAAACCTAGAGCCGAAAGTATGACATCTTCGCCCATGTGATAATTGTAAGAAGGCGGGGGTGATAAAAACGCGGGTGACAATGCCATAATTTCCGTGGCGCGGGATTGAACATACATAGATACATTCACGCCTCATTCCCATAGGGGTAGGCAGAGACAACATCCTTCCACTTGCCACGATCCTTGCATATCTCCTTCGCTTCTTTCATTCTCATTAAACCTTTCATACAAGTTCGTCGGTTTAGAGTACTCTTGACCTGGCCGTTATTTAAAATGTCCTGGATTTGGTCCAGGAACGTTCGCCTTGGTCTTCCCCTTCCAACTTTCGCATTCACTCTTGACTCATAAATCCTTTTTGTCAGTCTCCTTTCATTCATTCTCTCTACATGCCCAAACCATCTAAGCATACCGTTCGCAATTTTAGTCACTACATCTTCTTTTATACCACAACGTTCTCTTATCACACTATTTCTTACTCTGTCACTGAGTTTTAATCCAATCATGTTTGTCAACGCTCTCATCTCTACCGCATTTATTTTACTTATGCGATTCTTCTGCCATACCCAACTTTCACTACCATACATAAGTGTTGCCAGTAGTAGTATAAGTATAAGTACCATACACAAACTATATTAAGGCCTAAAAATATATTTTAAATATATATAAACTAATATTACTATAAATAAAAATAAAACTAATTGAAATGCCATCAGAGACAAATAAATGCGAGCCCATATGGCTGGCAGCGCTACTTCTTTGGACAACGATACTTACACGCTGTCTAAAGTACCATCTGGCCTTAGGTTTACGGGTTTTTTTTGTCGCTGGGAAATGCATTTACGCACCCCGCCTGGGAGACAGACGGGAGTGTAGGAAGCGCCGGTAGTATACCAGAATACCCACTGGTGACATCAACGAAGCGAGATGAAATTTCTTTTTTTTTGCCTCAGGACCCCACGGTCCCAAAGTTTCCACGCCAAAAGGCGAAAATATGTCTTGTGAGGAAAGGCTCTCATATTTGCGCCTCTTCGCGTTTTCAGTTATTGACGCGGTCGCTCCCGCTGCTTTAGAGGTATTGGTAATGTGAGATGGTGCGAGCGTATCAACACATTAAGCAACCCACACTAACGACCTTCCTGTTATCCAAGCCACCAACTACATACCATCAGGTCTTTTAAAAATACCTGGCCTCATGTTAAAAAGGCCAGGTAATATAGGATTATACCCACTAAAACCCCCTTCGGTGGCTCTCTTTACATATAATGTGGCACCAGGCTTTGTGTAGGAACTTCCGCCTGGTGCCGCCCTTGTGCGATGCTAAACATTACTACAGTGTAGCTTATTGCCACGTTAACCTACATTCGTCTCGGGGTTGTATACTACTGAACGATGTGAGCCCCCACTATCACCACTGGCAAACCCTTTTGGTGGAGCATTAGCCCCTGCGTCGCCCTCGTTCGGTGGTCTCCTTTTTAAGAATGACGGTTTTGCAAAAGGAGATCACCACCCTGCAAGCGTCAGTCCTCGAAGGCAGGCAGAACTATAGTTGGCGAAGAGAGGTCTTCGCTAATCCGGCCTATTAAAACGCGCAGCTCGACATCCCGTGCTAGGCAGACCGCAAGCCTATGCCCGAGCATCGTAGCAATCGGTACCGCAAACGTAACATTACATGATACGATGATTAACGTGACATGATAGTGACTGAAACACCCATGCCCAGTATCTGTCTAAAGGTGACTTCGCACCAACAATGCTTTGACGTGCGTTCCTGTCGTCGTCAAGTCGAAGACGCCATTCGTCACATACCTTCATGCGCCTGCCGTCTGAGAACCCTGATCTTGCCTGTATCGATACCACCGCGTCGACGAATTGTCTGTCGCATGATATATTCTAGTTTCCATATCAGCCAAAATATCCAACGGGGGAAGCCCATTAGGACAGTAGCCGCCTCAAACGATATTGTGCAATATCCTCGCGCAATTCCTGCGTTGCACGCTAATGAGTATAACTCTATAGCGTCGGACGCCTGATAGCCTGTGAGACCATATAGATGAGGCCTTAGATCGCACAATCCTCTTATAGAGACGGCGGACTCGTTGTGGTCATCGAAGATTGGCCATCAAGCGATGCCGGAGCAATTCTGTGGACTAAGCTTCGAAAATGCTCAACAAAGTTCTTGGGGTCATCTAAGACCCCAAGTATTTGATGCACTGTTCTACCTGGACATCAATGTTACCAATGCGGATCCTCATATGGGGTGGTTCCAATCACCTAGAGAGCTTATGAAACCAAAGCGCTTCGGTTTTATGTAGAGCTATATCCACGCTGGGCTCAGTTATTTTTGCCACTAAGCATCCCACCCCGAGTTATACCAGTCATTAAGGTACCTGTGCTGACATTAAGGTATCATCAGCATAACAGTATTGACGCCAATGCGTCGTAAGCCAGGTTCTATAAAATAGGGCTTAAAACGGATCCTTGAGCAACCCCACAGCTTAATACCCTCACGTGCATTCCGCTGCTATGGTCCATATACTCGCACTGGATTGTCCTATTCTGCAAGGAAGCCCTGATTATTCTTTGAAGGTAGAGAGGCACGTTGTGATAAGTAAGTGCCCACCAAGGTAGAGAGTTAAAGATGTTGATGATATCTAGGCTTGTCACCAAGGCTGCCCCACCATCAACAACTGCCCGATCCGATCATGAACTCTTATGATCTCTTCTAAAGCCACTACTTACCTTATTTATAGATATAAATTCAATGTTACAGGTCCATCCAATGGCGTATGGGTGCTCGTTTTTTATACCCCTAAGTTACTTGCTGGTTACAATTTGGATATTAGTAGCGCTGTTTTTTGCTGCTAGCATTGTTTTATTCTGTGGCTTAGCTAAGGTGAGTTAGTATTGAATCTATCTAAATCTTTATTTACACTCCTATCTAGTAGTTTACCAAACCGCAAAGCTTTTTATTAGTCGACTATGATCTCACTTGATAGTAAATCACTGTTACCATATAGGAAGTGGCAACCTATTAGCAGGGCCACAGATGTTATGTTGATATTGGTGTGCGGGCCACAAATGTTACGATGATATTAGTGCGGGCTGCAAATGTAATGAGGATATTAGTGCGAGCCACAAATGTTACGATGATATTAGTGCGGGCTGCAAATGTAATGAAGATATTAGTGCGAGCCACAAATGTGATGATGGTATTAGTGCAAGCGATATTCCTTTAGTTTTTCATTTTTAACTATATTTAATGTTACTGTCTTTGGAATGGAAATGGATCTGCACCGTTGTGACTTATGGGCTGCTTGCCCTCCCCTGCTATAGAGCACCGTCCAATTACTTTTTTTACTTAGCAGCTTTTTGTGCTGGTCGGATGGTAACTAACCATGGCCTACGCCTCCTATTACCCCACATAGCCCCGAAAAGGCAAAACAGCTTGGCTTGTGCCATGTGCCATAAATATGACACATGGCGCCGATTTTCAGCTGCCGCAGCAGCAGCAAGCCGTCCCGGACATATCATACTCGTTATTAATTAAAATAATAATATTAATACAAATTAATATAAAATCTTAACTACTATTCAACTCAATATAATCTAATATCCAGTATAATTAATAATTATATGTTGAAATTAAACTAAAATAAATTAAATCCGAGGATATCAAAGATCATTCTTTTGTAGTAACTTACATATAATACTTTATAATTGACTTTATAACTTTAGCTATATTAACAATTGATATATTATTCTAATCTTTCTAAATTTTAGTAAGTGTGTAATTGTAAATTTTGTTTACATTTAACTTTGAAACTATTAATTGTCATGAGCTTTTAAACAAAGTTGTGCAATTATTATTTTTATTGTTTATTGTTGTAAGTGTATGTTACTCACAGTGCTCTGAATAAAGCTTTCTTTTTTTTTCTTTCTTTTTGTCTATATCTAGACAATATATGAGAATAAAATCAAAATCAAAGTATTCTTTATTCAAGTAAACTCAAAAAGCACTTTTGCATCGTCAGTAGTCTGTTTGTTGATTCTGCTGAGGAAAAACCATTAAGAAACTCTACAGTTACTCTTTTAAATTTAGTTTTGTAAGTTACAATGTGTTTAGCCTTCATGTGCAACTGGAATCAAGTCCAAACATCTTTGTCGCTTAAATAATCTTCAATATTATAATATGCCTTCTATAATAAGACGTTTTTGACATATTTCTTAAAACTATGCTCAACCCAACTAATGATTTCTGAATCTTCTTCTCCTATATTTGGTTTATAGCAAAAATGTCTTACTCGTAACAACATTGTTTAATAAATAATATATTTTATAGGATGATCCTCTACTTTGCGCGATATGGCTTTGGTACGCAGTCATTTTCGTAGTGGTTATGTTGATGATGATGATGCTGCTTGCTATCGTTTTCACCTCCAGGCAACAGAGGAACAGAGTCATCATTGTCATTCTTGGGATGCTTTGGTATATATGTAAGAATCTATCTTTTTATATACAAATCTCATTTATCGTTAATGAATTCTGTTTCAACGTCACGATTACTGTTTTCTTTTTTTAATTCTGCTTGATTCGCTCCTTCTTAGGACTTCTACTAGAAGTATACTCCTACAATTTGCGCCTACTTATTTTTTAATACGAGTGATTGCTAATTATAAGTTCTTTTGTCAACTAATGTACATAAAGAATAAGATGGCAACCTTGAAATATATGTAGAAGAATTAGAGCTGGTCAAACTGTTTATATTTTGAAACGGGAACCAAAAAGTTTCTACATATTTTCAAGAAAATAGCATAGATCAAGGAATACGAAATTTCCCGCTTTATACTTTATATAAAAAGGGAGTGCACAATGATAATATTTATTAAAAATATTCATAAGAAATACATGAAATTATATATGAGTATTTGTCAATCGTTGACAGTTATGTCAAACGTCAGGTTACAGTAAATCTATATATATAAAAGCAACTCTTTTTTTCTTTGTTATCGATAAACTTAAAAACTACTGGTCCGATCGGCATGAGACCATGACCATTCGACGAGGAATTAATTGTGGAAGGTTTTAGGCCATACATTTTTTGAATTCCATCAACCCTTTACGATTTTTTTTCAAATTTATGTGGACAGTCATTTGTTGCTGGTACGAAAACTCGAGCGCACAAAGACCGGCAAAATGTTTAACGTCACTTCAATGATTATAAACGCGTTTCCACACACCCTCCCACGCATTCACCTACGTACTTCCACACATCCAATCACGCATCCACCCACGCACTCCCACGCATCCACCCACGCACTCCCATGCAGCCTCACGCATCCTCCCACGCATCCTCCCACGCATCCTCCCACGCATCCTCCCATGCATCCACCCACGCAATCCCACGCATCCACCCACGCACTCCCACGCAACTACCCAAGCATCCACAAGGTTGTGACATGAATTATTAGACCGTTGTCTATAGCAACGGTTTTATTGATTTTTTTCTAGGTTATGTAAATATGGCATTAATTTATGCTACTATCTTTAGTTTAAAAATTATTCATCTTTCATGGGTTATGTAAAGATGTCATTTATTTACGCTATCATTTGTTTCAAATCAAAAAAGATTCTGTGTGTCATTTAATCGATTGTGTTTTCTTGAGTATTTGTAAAACTGGAAGCTGCCACATTCGAAATCTTTTTCACAGAACGAAGTCTGTCGGGTCTGCTAGTAAGTTTATAATGTCAAAAGCATTAAGCAGATTGCATTGGAAAAGTTACTATGGTGATTAAATTTTCTTAAAATTTCTGATGTTCTGTATAACTTTATTACTTTTTTCTTTCATAAGAACCTTCTCCTGACTAAAGCAAACAGAACAACAAAAGGATAATCGAAATCGGTTCAGCTGAGCATGCATGATGCTGCGACATAGAGACACAGGGACTCATTTTTTAAACGCTTTCATTAGCTTGGGCTGTATGCATGTATGCAACTATGTAACGTAATCTTTGAGCGTGATTTTTAGCTATCTCCAGAAGTCTAATTAATTGGAAACTTTGCATACGTATTAAATGCCGTAATCCGTTAAAAATTTCCCATTATCCTTGTTACGGCCAGGATTAATATATTCTTTTGATAGATCCTCTATGATCCCTCATAAGGGACAGAGCTAGTTGGCGATCTGCCGGCAGACTTTATTGAGTCTTTTCGAAGGTGGTTTAATTATATAAACAAGACCGGAACTCGAATTAACTAGATGAAACTACAAAAGAAGTGTCTAAACATTTTCACTTACCGCAGTGGTCTGTCGAGACAAATACCTTCGTAAAAGCCTGGACTTGCTAACATTATACAAAATACTGCATTCCAGTCGTAGGTCAAACAATGTATTTCCACTAGTTGTCTTTAAAAACAACACCTCTTATTACAACCCTTTAGTCAGCATGTCGGTCATATAACCAGTTCGCTAACTACATTTTTAACGCTAGATTCTCAGTTTTCAATAATAAGCTTGTTAAGCTTTGTAATTGAATTGATTGAATATCTTGATTATATTATAAATTAATATAATTGCAAGGTTCGATAGGCTCGTTATAGAAAACTAACACCACTCGACTAATATTTATAATCCATAGAAACTAAAATTAATAAACTAACATACATACATAGCCTCATTCCCATAGGGGTAAGCAGAGACCATGTCCTTCCACTTGCCACGATCCTTGCATATCTTCTTCGCTTCTTTCATTCTCATTAAATCTTTCATACAAGTTCGTCGGTTTAGAGACCTAGCCCTTATTTATAATGTCCTGGATTTGGTCCACGAACGAATAAATCCTTTTTGTCGGTCTCCTTTCACTCATTCTCTCTACATGCCCAAACCATCTAAGTATACCTTTCTCGATTTTAGTCACTACATCTTCTTTTATACCACAACGTTCTCTTATCACACTATTTCTTACTTTGTCACTCAGTCTCAATCCACACATACTTCTCAACGCTCTTCTTTTCTGCCATACCCAACTTTCACTACCATACATAAGTGTTGGCACCAACACTCCTGCATGCACTGCCAGTCTGGCCTTTTGAGACACCATCTGGCCATTCATAAAGGCGTACAGAGCACCATTTACCATATTCCCTGCATTCACTCTCCTTTCAATATCACTTTCACATCTTCCATCTTTTGTAAATTTAGATCCAAAGTATACAAATTGTTTCACCTCTTCCACTTGTTCCCCATCTATAAAAATATTGCCATTCATCATAGATTCATCTGCTTCAAAAAGAATAACTTTCGTTTTGTTTACATTCGCTTTCATTCCTTTCTCTTTCAAAGCTTCATTCATAATATTTACCATCTCCTGTAGCTCATTAGCGGATGACGCAATTATAACTTGATCATCAGCGTAGAGTAAACATTTGATGCGTAACACTTATTTACTAATACTTAATTAATTAATATTTATATATTACTACTTAAGAATTATTAAATATTGTGATCTGTTTTGGCGACCTTAATAAATAAATGAAAATAAAAAAAGATGTGTAGAAAAATACTAAAAAATAAATAATAGATTAAAAAAACACGCTTTTATCAAACTAGAAAATAACTTTCAATACTAAGTTATAAACAGAATCGTTGAATTCAGAGTGTAAAGCGTGGGGTGCATTTCACAACATGCCCATAACTCTCCTTTTATAGACTGTTGCCAATAGAAGGATTGCAACCTTTATGTAAAGCACCCTACTTTCACTCTGAATTCAATGATTCTGTTTATAACTTATTATTTAAAGTTATTTTCTAGTTTTTAGTTCGGTTTACAACAAAAGCGTGCTTTTTTATAAAAATAGATTATTGCAACAACTTTTTTTATTAAAGTCTTTAACAATAGAACCTTAATAATGTTCAAACTTTTATTACACTTCTTTCTATATTGTTCCAGTGACAATATATTTCATTCTTGTCGTGAACAGTCATCGAAAGGACTTAACTGGAGCTCGTTCAAGTAATCTGGATTCAAGTATTGTAGACAAAAATGCTTAGAATTTTCAGTAAAATTTTAATATGAAATATAATATTTACACGAAATATCTGTATGTTTCTTTGATTTATGTAAAGTTTAAGTGTTATTTTGATGTATATTACGTGTTCTCTGTGCATTCTTCAATTCAATCCACAGTCCATATACTACTAAGACAAAGTAGAATAAAATGCCTGTAAAATAAACAAAAGATGAGAAGCAGCTCATTAACATCCCACTACTGGGTACAGACCTCCTCGTTTTTAAGAGAGAGGGAGGAAGGGTTTGAGAGGGTAAAATGCAACTATATCTAGCTTTTATGTGAACAATTGTATGTCTTGGAAATAGGTGGCTGGAATGGAAATAGGTTCCTTCTTCACATCACTGTCTCATTACTCTAGTGGTTAGTTTGTTCGGCTACAAAGCCTGAGTTAGAGACCAAGGATATACATACATACATAGCATCACGCCTCATTCCCTTCGGGTTAGGCAGAGACCACGTCCTTCCAGTTCACACGACCCTTACATATCTCCTTCGCTTTTTTCGTGCTTATTAAACCCTTCAAACAAGTTTGTCGGTTTAGAGTACTCTTGACCTGGCCCTTACTTAAAATGTCCTGGATTTGGTTCTTAAACGTTCGCCTTGGTCTTCCCTTTCCAACATTCGCNTTTCATTCATTCTCTCTACATGCCCAAACCATCTAAGCATACCTTTCTCAATTTTAGTCACTACGTCTCTTTTATACCACAACGTTCTCTTATCACACTATTTCTTACTCTGTCACTCAGTCTCAATCCATGCATACATCTCAACGCTCTCATCTCTACCGCATTTGCCCTTTGAGACACCATCTGGCTATTCATAAAGGCGCGCATAGCACGATTTACCATATTCCCTGCATTCACTCTCCTTTCAATATCTCTTTCACATGTTCCATCTTTTGTAAATTTAGATCCCAAGTATACAAATTCTTTAACCTCTTCCACTTGTTTCCCATCTATCAAAATATTGCCAGTCATCATAGAGTCATCTCTTTCTAAAAGCATAACTTTTGTTTCGTTTACATTCACTTTCATTCCTTTCCCTTTCAAAGCTTTATTCATAATATTTACCAGCTCATTAGCGGATGACGCAAGTATTACTTGATCAGCGTAGAGTAAACATTTGACGAGTAATTCCTTCATTCTTAACCCATACATACTTTCTTTTAAATCTGTCAGACAGTTATCCATGAATAGGTTGAACAGCCATGGTGACGCAACTGATCCCTGTCGAACTAGAACCCTGATAGAGAGATTCCAATGCCTGAATCAAATTACCGCTCACCCCATACTTAGATAACGTTGACCACAGCTCATTCCAGGGATATAGGAATTCAAATGCTGAGTTTTCTATTAAGAAATTCTCGGCGTTTGCTAGAAGTTGTGTAGTTGACAGTGTGCTCCGCCCACGTGCCTCAAAGAGTACGTAACATACCACTATGAGAGTGAATGAATAGAGAGTGCACCTGTGTACTGTGCCTACTAACCCACAGTGGAGCAAATGGTGGGTCTATACCTTAAAAACTCTCTCTGCTTTTAGTGAGGAGACCTGTGCCCAGCAGCGGTCTGCTACTTATCTCATATGTCAATGTATATTTGTTATATTTACATATTGATATCACTCCGAATATAAAAGCAAGTATCCAAGCAACGAAATTGACGTCTCTGCTGTGGATGCATATTAGAATAATCAACAGGAACAAGGTTTGGCTCAACCACATAGTTGTTATCACTACCCATGATAATAAGACTGTTGTTTTTTGCTGAAAATATTACAGATTAAACAGTACACCTCAGTTTTAGTCAGGCATCGAGTGGAGCTTTCATTTGGGCTCGTTTTATAAGGAATTTGCCTTAATAAAGGATGTTAGCGTTAATAAAAAAAATCTTCGAGTTTAAAAAAAAACTTATATATTGTTAAAAGAGGAAACCGATTGAATTTGTTGTGGATTCTTGTCAGAAGTGAGAGCAAAATGTCTTCTTATAACTTTAGATTCAGTAAATAATGCGAAAACAATATTTGCTGATTTAAATAACGATTATTTAAATTAATTTCAATAGAATAACCACCTCG
Source organism: Elymnias hypermnestra (assembly GCA_015832385.1). Taxonomy (NCBI): domain Eukaryota; kingdom Metazoa; phylum Arthropoda; class Insecta; order Lepidoptera; family Nymphalidae; genus Elymnias; species Elymnias hypermnestra. The sequence continues at coordinate 380,464 of JACTOM010000932.1, read as the reverse complement.
AGTTCTAAAGGACTTCGTATCACTTATACCTATAATCCTGAAGCTGTTAACTTCTGGATGTCAACCAAATAAAGAGAAGACTTAAAGTAATGATAGTTTTGAGTTAGTCGAAATACAGTGATATAATATAGTGAAGTGGTATATCTTAGCAATAAATCAAGAACAGAGTGAGTCTATAAATATTACCTTAAACTAATCATAGTCATTGGATACTAGACTCAGATAATATAAGTACATTTTTAACCGACTTCAAAAAAGGAGATTATCAATTTGTCTGTACTTTTTTTGTTTGTTACCTCATACCTCCCGACTGGGTGGACCGATCTTGATGATTTTTTTTTTTTGATGAAAGGTGGTGCATTTTTTAAATCCAGTTCTGATGATGGAATCCATGAGAAAAACGGGTTAAGTGTTAAATTTGCATTAAGAATGTGCGCGACAAATGGACGAATAACTCAAGATCACGCCAACCGATTTCGATGATTATGTTTTATTGGAAAGGCTTTACTTCAAGGGTTGTTTTGTGATAGTTTGGTTAGATTCTGATGATGGAATCCATGACAAAGTGACGGAACTTTTCAATTCTTAGGAGCAAATGAACGATGCTCCGCAGAATCTTCTATAAGCTAGCCAGATATTTGAGTTGCCTACCGTAACTTCGGTATGGTCAAGTGCTAGTCGTAATTAAATATCAAAAAGCATAACTTTCGTTTTGTTTACATTCACTTTCATTTCTTTCCCTTTCAAAGCTTCATTTATACTATTTAGCATCTCCTATAACTGATTAGTTCAAATCGTTCATGACTTTAATCGAAACTAAAGTAATATGCGGGTTATTATATTTATGTGGCAATCTATATTGATTACGTTAAGGTATCATCATCGTACATCAATTGGCCAAAGCTCATCACCAGATACTTCATTGTCATGTAAATCCTGTCGCTGATAACCTTTACTGCTGATTTTTAAAATTAGCAGCCTATTAACGGCCAGTTGCTAGAATCAGGCCTCGTCACTCATAGGAGAAAGGTGCATTGATTAAATACTATCTGTATAGTATTAATATTTACCTGTTTAATCCCCCAAATTAGCCATCCATGCATTCCCAGCATTATAATGCAATAAGTTACACCACTTATGCTGAAGCTGAAGGCATTTCTCCACACGTATCGACTACAAGAACTGCAATTATACATCAACAGCACTTGTACGAGGAGTGCTATTCCGCATATTAATGTGACACCCTATAAGATAAATTCAAGGCTATTTATATCATAAATGTCAACAAGATACACAAGGTATCAGGAGACTACTTTCGAAATGAGGACATGACACCTTTCATGATGGGAAAGAAAAAAATCAATACTAATTTTAAAAAAATCATATTTTTAAAAGTTTTATTAGTATTATATACAATCCATCATGTTAGTACAGCTAAATGAAACAATAGCTTAAAAATACATTACTTTGCTTAAAAAACCAGCAATGAAACATAAAACCGTTGACAAATAGCCGTTTTTAATTTTGTGTTTCATTGCTATTTCTTTTCTTTAGTAAAGGAATGTATTTTTTATAAAACTATCATTTCATTTAGCTGTACTTACATGATGGAGCGTAAATAATGAGAATAAAACTTTTTAAAATTAATATCGTTTTTTTGCGCCCCATCATCAAAGGTGTCCTTTTTGCTACCGTCTGTCTTCGTTTTAAGAAGCGGTCTCTTAATACCTTGAATAGGATGAATTAAAAGAAACATTTGTGTTGTATGTATGTTTGTTACGTTTTCACACAAAAACTTTTGAACCGATTTCAAAAAATTTTCTACCATTAGAAAGCTGCATTTTCACTGAGTGACATAGGCTATATAACATTCTTTAAAAATATAGGGATCCCTAATAAAAATGCATTAATGTAACCCAAAGTGTGAAAAAATTAGTCACAAGAAATCTATCATCGCGTGCGCTGCCAAAACTATTGATGATAGAACAAAAAAAAGTTCTAGAATATTATAGAACGTATTAATATCTATAAAAAAGTCTAGAATACCATATGTCTATCTACTATAATTATGCCACTATATCTACTTTTTTACATTTTAAAGGTTAATACAAGTGCCGTCAATAATCAAACCATATTATTCATACCTCTGTATTAATCCTTATCCTATTATATGTTTTATTAAAGGCTTGTTTAAATACCTATAAAATATTTCTTAAATTACTTAAATCGGTCATTCCATTCAAAAGATATAACGGTTTTAAAAATGAGCTAAGTAGTCCTGGTTCCTGGCAGCTTATTGTCAATGTGAATAACCTTTCCACTTATGTAACCACTAACTGGACCCGCAACTTAGTCTGCTTGGAATATTATTGGAATATTTGAAAAATCTACTTTTGATAGTTTCTTAGAAAAAACTTCTGACCAAGTTTGTATACCATAAAAGATATAATTTGTAAATGTGAAGGTGGGTTTTTTTAAAGGCAATTTTTTTTTGTTAACACCCCCGCAACCCCCCTTGTAAGTGGAATTTCGTAAAATCTGTTCTTAGCTGACCTCTACTCGGCAAAATGAATATTCGAACCAAATTTCAAGTTTCTACGCCTTATGGTTGCAGAGATAACATGATAATTGACTTATCATGTTATCTCTGCTACCAAATGTCGAGTCTCTACGCCTTATGGTTCTAGATATATCATGATGAGTCAATAGTTAACACCCCGCAACCCCCCTTGCAGGTGTAATTCCGTAAAACCCGTTCTTATCTGACCTCTACTCGGCAAAAGGAATATTCCAAACAAATTTCAAGTCTCTACGCCTTATGGTGGCAGAGATAACATGATGAGTCAATAGTTGAGACCCCGCAACCTCCCTTGCGGATGTAATTTCGTAAAACCCGTTCTTATCTGACCTCTACTCGGCAAAAGGAATATTCCTACCAAATTTCAAGTCTCTACGCCTTATGGTTCCAGAGATATCGTGATGAGTCAATAGATACCTGGATATCTCTTTTATATATATAGATAAACACCCCCGCAACCCCCCCTTGCGAATGGAATTTCGTAAAATTTGTTCTTAGCTGACCTCTACTCGGCAAAAGGAATATTCCTACCAAATTTCAAGTCTCTACGCCTTATGGTTCCAGAGATATCGTGATGAGTCAATAGATACCTGGATATCTCTTTTATATATATAGATAAACACCCCCGCAACCCCCCCTTGCGAATGGAATTTCGTAAAATCCGTTCTTAGCTGACCTCTACTCGGCAAAAGGAATATTCCTACCAAATTTCAAGTCTCTACGCTTTATTGTTCCAGAGATATCTCACTGAGTCAACAGATACCTGGATATCTCTTATATATAGATTATGCTATCGAAGTTACACATTTTAAACTTACCATCAAAACTACAGCAGATATAAATGATCCTGTTCTCAATGGATAACGGCACAGAAAATTGTTAGTTGCAATACTTTTTAAGACATTCATCTTTTATAACTGAAGATTAGGTTTGTTTATTAATAAGATATCTTGACCATCTAGTTTTATGATTATATTGATTTATAATATAGGAAAATGTAATGGTTTTGACTGATCTGACTGAAATAGCTTAGTATATTATACACATATTATGAATGAAGCTTTGAAAGAGAAAGGAATGAAAGTGAATGTAAACAAAACGAAAGTTATGCTTTTTGAACGAGATGAATCTGTGATGAATGGCAATATTTTGATAGATGGGGAACAAGTGGAAGAGGTGAAAGAATTTGTATACTTGGGATCTAAATTTACAAAAGATTTTGTATACTTGGGATCTAAATTTACAAAAGATGGAACATGTAAAGGTGATATTGAAAGGAGAGCAAATGCAGGGGATATGAGATGGTGTCTCAAAGGGGCTAGACTGGCTGTGCATGCTGGAGTGTTGGTGCCAACATTTATGTGTGGTAGTGAAAGTTGGGTATGGCAGAAGAATCACAAAAGTAAAATAAATGCGGTAGAGATGAGAGCGTTGAGAAGCATGAGTGGATTAAAACTGAGTGACAGAGTGAGAAATAGTGTGATAAGAGAACGTTGTGGTATAAAAGAAGACGTAGTGACTAAAATTGAAAAAGGTATGCTTAGATGGTTTGGGCATGTAGAGAGAATGAATGAAAGGAGACTGACAAAAAGGATTTATGAGTCAAGAGTGAATGCGAAAGTTGGAAGGGGAAGACCGAGGCGAACGTTCCTGGACCAAATCCAGGACATTTTAAATAACGGCCAGGTCAAGAGTACTCTAAACCGACGAACTTGTATGAAAGGTTTAATGAGATTGAAAGAAGCGAAGGAGATATGCAAGGATCGTGGCAAGTGGAAGGATGTGGTCTCTGCCTACCCCTATGGGAATGAGGCGTGATGCTATGTATGTATACACATATTAAGTGATACTTTAACGCTTGTACGAAAAAGTATTACTTTTATTTTATTTTTCAAGTAACATGTCACAAAAAATCGTAATCGAGTTGAATACAGTCGCTTACCCGCCTGCTTTTTGCGCCCATTGCCCCGCGGGTCGAGTGACGCTAAAGTGGCTCTTGGGACTTAAATATTCATGAAAGACTACCAAATGTTATGATTTTAATGTTTGCTAATAGTTTAACGATACAATGTTATCTTATGTTTATTAAATTAAGATTGTGGTGTAGCGTCATGTTGCGCTAAACTTTGAGATAGTGAAAAAAGTCTGTCTTGTATTTATGGGCTCATATCTTAAAAATTAATACTTACCTCAAGGGTTTTCATTGTTATTCACATGAGTTATATATTCAAAAATACAAATATTTACTAATAAACAAATACAGTTTATATAAATGAAAATTTTAACATAAAAAGAACCGCCTTCAAAACAGACTTACAAATTTATTAATATGCTCTAAAAACTAAGAAGTAATTACGTATTCTTTTATAGTGTTCTTCGTATTCTTATATTCGGAGTCGGTGTCAACCAAGGAAGATGTTACCCGCATGTCCACTTGGCAGCTCTCGCGTCTCTCCCACTTATAACTATATATGAAGGTACCTTGGCTGACACCGACTCCAAATATAACAATACGAAGAACACTATAAAAGAATACGCAATTATTTCTTACTTTTTAGCGCATATTATTGTATTTGTTTTGAAGGCGGTTCTTTTTTTGTTACAATTTATTTTTGATCTTTAGTGAATCTGAAGTAAACGTGTTGCAATGCAGCAACAAACGTTAGCTCGTTGCTATTTCATTACAGACACTTATATTTTCTGCCTGAAACCGCACCCTTACTGTAAGTCGTTGAGGAGTTCCATTGATCTTCATATTTAACTACGACTAGCAGTTGACCTTACCGAAGTTACGGTAGGCAACTCAAATATCTGGAAAGCCTATAGAAGATTCTGTCGATTATCGTTCATTTGCTCCTAAGAATTGAAGAGTTCCGTCACTTTGTCATGGAATCCATCATCAGAACCCAAAGCCTAAAGCCTTGAAGTATATCCTTTCCAATAAAAAAAGAATCATCGAAATAAGTTGCCGTGATCTTGAGTTATTCGTCCATTTGTCGCGCACATGCTTAATGCAAATTTAACACTTATCCGGTTTTCTCATGGATGCCCTCATCAGAACTGGACTAAAAAATATGGGTCCCTACGACAAGCACCACCTTTCATATAAAAAAGAATCATCGAGATCTGTTCACCCAGTCGGAAGATATGAGGTAACAAACATTAAAAAAAATCCAGACGAATTGATAACCTCCTCCTTTTTTTGAAGTCGGTTAAAAATACCACAAAATAGCTTAAGGACCTTCAACGCGACACACGTGCCTTTAGTAACGGTCACTTTGTAACTGATTTATTTTTTGTATTTTCTATTTCCTAGTGTTATCTCTACGCATATTTTGTTCCGACAGTTACTGAGCAGCGAAATAAATAATATACATTGTGACTTAAAAAGAAAGAAGATGCTTTTGTTTCTGATTGCCCGAGTTGAGACAGAACTACCGTATCATGTCAACTAGTAGTTGACCATTTAAGGCATACATATTAAATCGTTAATTTTATATTTTTTTTATTCATTCAAAACAATTCAATAATATTTTTTATTAATATGTAGTGGATGACACTTTATGTTAATACAGTTTTTTCCAACGTTAATTAATTAATTAATTCTAAGCTTACATAAAGCTTTTGTAACTTTAAAAAGCTTGTGGAAGATATTGTGGGTATTTGGTAACCTATATTAACAAATGTGGTTTTATTAAACCACGATGCAACTAAAACAACTGATGCGAGCCGTGTACGCCGCCATAATGGCCTCGGCTGCTCTGCCCTACTTTTATCCACATTTCAAGGACAATAAAATGGAGAGATGTTGAAAAAGTTTCACTTTGGTTATTAGAAAATTAATTTTCTGTCTGTTTTCTAGCTTTTTTCGATAATAGCTTTGCACAATCTTGGGATATATATTATGTACTTCAAACTATGTTCAAATACGATACATGTACCATAGCGTGCTTTAGTTCAAAGCTACACAACATTGCGTGATCAACGATGACCTTTGTACCCAAAACTTACTTTACAAGGTAAAATAACATCGACAATTTATGACAAAGACGCGAATTATGTAAAGCACGAACCCTTTAACAGTTTATTATTATGTACAAGTCAATAATATTACAATATTTTCAAAAAGAGCTATTAGCAAAGTAATTCTCACCAAAACTACTCGATCGCGACATTTTCCCCTTCGTTTAGGAAATAATATATTTTGTATAATTTAGAATCAATATTGTTTACAATCTATCGCTTTCGTATAGAAGTATATTATATATTTTGTTAAATTAGAGTCTATATATAAATACTAGTAAAACGTATAAAGAAAATGATTGTTTACTGTAACTTATATATATTTGTATGATTGTTATTTCCTAGAAAAAAGTTGTTTGTGCAATTAATGTAAACCCTGTGATTGGAGAATATTAGAACGCCAATCATAGGACGCCTTTATCTGCAAATAAAGAATCAACCAGCGTCGTTTGCTTGTCACAATAGTGTGCGCGTGCCAGTTGTTAACGCGACATAATAGAAAGCCAATTCGGCGTAAACGTTCCTACTGAACTAGAGTTCGATCGCGTACATATAACCTCGTCTGGGGACAAGTAGACGGCGGGGCGTTGGGTGAAGAACCTGGTGGCATTTTATTTGATCCTGATTCGACAATCTTCGCGAGTGTAAGCTGTCGAAGGGGCTCACACTACTGAACTATTTAAATTAAATTTGTTACACTATGAATAATTAGGTGGCAACAATGATAGCACTAAAATATTGTGAATTATCATCATGCCATCGCCCATCAGTTTCGATACTCACTGATTTGTTTATAAGTCAGTGAGTATCGAAATTGATTTAAGGTATTTAGCAATAAGATATTAAATTGTTATCTCTTAGTGTGCAATAAAGTATACAAAAAACAAATAACATAATGAACATGACGAGAACGGATAATATTTAATATCATGCAACATTTTTTCGTCAAAATATATAAAAAAAAATGTTTGTATGCATACATTAAGATTTACTTTAAATAACTTTACCTATTTCCTTATAACACTGTAATTTCCTTTTTTTGTGTTATGTTTAAAAAAAGATTTTTCTTTATTATAATCATTGCCACCAGAACAAGAATGACCTGTTTAGAAAATCAATGCAATTATTTATATTTATTTTATCAATTAAGGAAATTATTTATCAAAGTATAAAATGTTAATGGATTAAAATGTTTCCTCTAACGTCTCGTATATATCGACTACTCAACATCTGATTGATGCAACATAAAAAGTAAGTAAGTAGCAGCCCATTAACGTCCCACTGCTGGGCACAGGCCTCCTCCCTCATATGAGAGAGGGTTTTTAGAGCATAGGCCCACCACGCTGCTCCACTGCGGAATGGCAGGCATAGTACACAAGTGCACTCTCTATTCCTTCACTCTCATTGTCCGGTGTGACACGACCGGAGAGAGATCAGGCGCAGGACCGACGGCTTAACGTGCTCTCCCAGGCACGGGGGTGGATCACACCGCCAACTTCCCAACTTCGGGCAAATATTGAGAAAATCTTAATAGAAAACTCAATATTGATTTTAGAATTGGCCCGACCCGGGACTCGAACCCAGGACCTCATGTCTGTAGTCGAACATGCTAACCACTAGACCAATGAGGCAGTTTGATGCAACATACGTATCAGGAATAGAGAGAAATAGAGCAATTTTTGAGCATATTCAGTATTAATAATAATTATTATTAGATTAGTAAATTAACAATAAGTTCGTAATTTTATAATATTTTAAGAATTTTTATATATTGAATAGGATTTGATAATAAAAATCAATAACCAAAAAAAATATTCTTTAATTCCAGTAAACTTAAAACTTTTTTTGTCCAAAGGTTCCACCGGTTTGGAAATTAACCGTCTACAGAGAAGAATCCGGCAAGAAACTCTATAGTCTTTTACTCTTTTTTATCCATGTTATATTTAATATAAATTACAAAACAAATAGCACACAATTATCATAATGACATAATAAAAAGACATCAGTTTTAATTTAAAAAAATACACTTAGCGTTGTTTCGGAGAGCCGCCCTTTTTACCGACAAAACTAACTTAAAACACAATAGCCCGTAACTAACGTCGATTACAAACAGACCACTCAAGTAACTTCTACGAATATATATTAATATCCCAAATTGGCATCATTTATAATGTTTACAAATTCGCCAATGGGAACGAGGCCATTCTTTTCGTGGTAATTTTTTCTAAGAATACGATTTATTACATGCCATATATATTATACATATAGAATTATTTTATATATACTCTCACACGCCGGTTGAAGTATAAACTTTCATCAAGGTGTGTGGTATTAACTGGCTGTAACAGGATACCCACTATAATCCATTGGAACCCCTTCATCTAGGAGTTGGGGTCCGCTGAAGCATTCGGCTGTAGCGCCCTGGATGAATCCGACTTAAGGGCATAGCTAAGAAATAGCAGGCGAGCAAAATTATAATAAGTAATATAATGGCAAAGTAGAAGTAACTTTAACGAGCAGAACAATTGTGTGATCATAGTCTCTCGTGCTGCCTTATGCTGTTGTTATAAAAGAAATAGCGCTAAATTGTATAAATTCAAATAGTGAAGTAATTATTAGTACCATACTAAGTTGTGTTTATTTAAATAGTGTGGACAATAAAAGTTGTTAAGTTTTATATTAGTGCGAGAAACGACATTTTTGAACGCAGATAACGTAGACGTTCAAGAACGAACGAGAAGGTTTAGAAATCATTTGTCGGATAGAGCATACGTATTTTAAATAAGATACCGGAAACAGTTTGAGATTTGCCTTCTCATAATATCAAAAACATACTTATAATGTTGAAGATTATGTAACCTACAAAACTATATTTAAAACAACTACAGAATCAACGGACTCAGTTTTCTTAATCGGTGGTAGATTTATTATCAATAGATAGACTATTGACGATTCAAAAAGCTTTTAAATAAACAGATAGATAGATACAATGCTCTTCATTGTCGTCGCTTCAACCGATGGATGTCCACTGCCGGACATAGGTCTCACGAAATGATGCCCACAAGGCCCAATCTGGAGCCGCCTGGCTCCAGCGGCTACCGGCGACCCTCCTTATATCGTCGGTCCACCTTGTGGGGGGTCTTCCTACACTGCGTCGTCCGATGCGGGATCGCCATTCCAGCACCTTTCCGCCCCAACGTCCATCGGTTCGTCGGACTATGTGCCCCGCCCAATGCCACTTCAGGTTCGCGATTCGTAGGGCTATGTCGGTGACTTTGGTTCTGCTACGGATCTCCTCATTTCTGACTTGATCGCGTAGAGAAACTCCGAGCATAGCCCTCTCCATCGCATGCTGAGTGACTCTGAGCTTCCGAATGGAGCCCATGGTCAGCGACCACGTTTCCGATCCGTAGGAAAGCACTGACAACACGCACTGTTCGAAGACTTTAGTCTTCAGGCACTGAGGGATATTAGACGAAAACGTCTTTCGGAATGTCCCGAACGCTGCCCAACCGAGTTGGATTCGGCGGCTAACCTCTTTTTCGAAATTGGACCTACCTAGCTGGACTATGTATCCCAGGTATGTGTATTCGTCAACAATTTCGAGTGTCGAGTTCTCAACGACGTCTGGGTGGAGCGGAACATGGATATTGGACATAATTTTTGTCTTATCCATGTTTATTTTAAGGCCCACCTGTCGAGAAGCTCTGCTGACGTCATTGAGATCTTCCAGGGTCTCTGCCATAATGACCACGTCGTCAGCAAACCGTAGATGAGTGATGTACTCGCCATTGATGTTGATGCCCAGTCCGTTCCACTCCATAAGCTTGAAGAGGTCTTCCAACGCCGCATTAGAGAGCTTCGGGGAGATTACATCTCCCTGTCGCACTCCATGCTGCAGTTGGATAGACTCTGTGCTTTGGTCCTGTATACGGATTTACATAGTGGCGTTTTCGTAGAAACATCTCTCATCAAACGAACAGCTCTTCATTGTACACCGTAAATATACATTTGTGTTACAAAATACACAGACAATTCAAGATAAACGAGTCCACGGTTTCTCCAGTCAAGCTTTGGGCTAATGTAAATCCTGGAGTAAAATATGGTAGGTATTCTACAATAATATACAAATATATAATAATAATCTACCTTTAAAACGCTCCCTTACAAAATTAGAATTTTATAACTTGAATCTTTATAACTATCGAAATGTATCTTTAGGAATTGAATAATGATATTTTAACATGCATTTACTGAATCTCGTTTTATATATTATATAATCTAAATATATAATTCAAATGGGGTTACAATTGAACGAAAATTCTACTGTATTTTCATAGATACGATAACATCGTGCACGAGTGAAAAGAATAACATTTTACATTTCAATTTGAATACCGCTGTAAAACGATAAAATAACATATTATGTAGTCTTAACGTGTTCGTTAAATAGCATTAAATAGATAGCTGAATTGATAGACTTCGTTCTCTATGAATATTAAATATAAACTAATATTATAAAGATAACAAATGTATTAACGTAACCCAAGGTGTGAAAAAATTAGTCATAAAAAATCTGTCATCGCATGCGCTGCTTAAATTATTGGTGATAGAACAAAAAAATGTTCTACAATATTATAGAACGTATTAATATCTACAAAAAAGTCCTAATACCGTATGTCCAACTACTGTGGTTATGCCACTATAACTACTCTTTTACATTTCAAGTTAATAAAAACGCCGACAATAATCAAACCATATTATTCATATCTCTGTATTAATCCTTGTCCTGTAAAATGATATTCTATTAAAGACCGTTTCAATACCTGTAAACTACAATTTAAATTATTAAAATTGGACTTTCCACTCAAGATATAACGAATTAATATGTTAAACTATAGTGGGATTCCAAAATAGATGTTTTTATTCGTAAGCACAGTTCTTTTGGAATATTTAGTACACATATTTGTAATATTACTTTAGATAATATTTCAACGAAGACAATTTAAACACTCGAAGAGTTAATATTAATTACAGGTATAATTAAACATTTAATTCGGTAGTATTATATCGAACCTTAACATTAATACAGACAAAATAAAAGTAACTAAAATGCGCCATCAGAAGCAAATGGATGGGTGCCCATAAGGCTGGCAGCGTTACCTCTTTGGACAGCGATACTTATACGCTGTCCGAAGTACCACCCGGCCTTAGGGTCACGGGTGACATCAACTAAGTGAGATGAGATTTCTTTCAAAAAGCTTTTAGCCTCAGGACCCCACGGTCCCAATGTCTCCACGCCAAAAGGCACAAATATGTATTCTAAAGCAAGGCTCTCATATTTGCGCCTCTTGGCGTTTTCAGCTAATGACGCCGCCGCTCCCGCTGATTTGGAGGTAGCGTCAATGTGAGATGGTGCAAGCGTATCAACACATGTAGCATCCCACACCAACGACCTTCCTTTTTTCCAAGGCATCAACGACATACCATCAGGTCTCTTACCATCATCACGTGCAATTCCATTCGGCTCGAGAATAGCCGGCACGTTAATGGTGACAAGGGTCCTTCTGATGATGTCGTTGATGCCGGCGTGTCTCGGAAGACGACCAGCACTACGAAGACAAGACAAACCATGGTGACCGAGTTGATTTACCCACTCACCACATTATATTAATTTGTATTTTACTATCACAGTCTTATACTAGTTAACACTTTAACAGATATCAATAGACAAGCCCTCTGTCTGGCTACGTATCCCATTTTTACTATCCACTGCCTCTCTTCTTTCTTCGTCAAAATGCCGCGAACATCTTTACACGAGCGCCTCTCATCGGCAGCCATCGCCTTCCGCTGGAAGTCTGCGCATCTTAACGGAAGACAGATAAACTCACGTGTTACAATAAGTGTGGGAAATCTCATACACCTTCCGCGCAATTTTCTTAAAAAGGGTTACAAAATAAAGTATTTTAAATAAAGAAAATTTGTAATCAAGTGAATTACAGTTTTCATAACGCAACAAAACTAATTACTAAATATTTTCACAGACAAAACAAACGCGCATGCGTCTAAAATTTGAGGCATGTTCACTAAATCATGCATTTGTTTAATCGGGTAGCAATGTGCCACTTTTGTCACTCAAAATAGCGCCTAAAGTGCGAACTTTCGATACAGGTACGATGAAAATATATATAACTAGCGGCCCGTCCCGGCTTCGCACGGGTAGATATAAATAGGTACAGATATTTAAGTAATAAGCAAGATAATTAAAACGACCATGAATTGACAAATATTATGAGAAAGTGTGATTCCTAATAATAAAACTAAGTAGCTCTGAGAAGAAATTTTTAAGTGAAGCATAAAAATATGTTAAAACACTCGAAATATTCAATGTCGCTTGCGTCCACTGGGTAAGGTAGCCTAGTTCATAATGGTGCACCCCCTTCTCCCGCACTGCCCCTCTCTCGTCGAGTTAGTATTTTTATTTTAATTTCATGATATCTTATGAATGGAATATCCGATTTCAATAATTCAAAAAGTAATCATCAGGTGTTGAGATAGTCTTGAATATTAAATCATTTATTTGGATAAAAATTTATAAACGGTATGGATAACACGGTCTGACTTTGATCGGCATTTCTATCAATTTGGTAAATGTAAAAAAGTAGTTATAGTGACGTAGCTATAATAGTTAGACATATGGTCTCGTAAAGTTTTTTGTAGATATTGATATATTCTATAATATTGTCGAACATTTTTTTGTCCTATCATTAATACTCTGCACAGCGTATGCGATGAAAGACATTTTATGGCTAATTTTTGTACACCTTCGGTTGGTTTTAATAGGAATTTCTAAAGATTTCTATAGCAATCTAGTAGTAAATATAGCCTATGTTACTCAGTGATAATGTAGCTTTCTAATGAAAAAAGAATTGTTAAAATCAGTCCACTACTTTTTGAGTTTATTCGTTACATACAAATCTTTCGTCTTTATGATATCAGTGTAAATATAAAAATGGTTTGAGAACGAAATACATTTTAAAATTTATTTTACTACAAAAATACACGGACAAAGTTACAAGATTTACTTGTAAAGTTGAAGAATATTAATTGTCTTCAAATATTTTCATGGAAGAGGAAAAACATGTTCGTTTAATGTAATTTAAACAAACCCTATTTAAGGAAAACAAAACTGAAAGGCTTTTATAATATTATTAATGGAGTAAGTCGTATCTTTAACTGGCAAGTTCATTTAATGTTTTGTGTGTGCTTTAACGAGTTTATCTCAGTAACTACTGATTCATATTGAAAAATATTTTAGTGTTAGATAGCCTATTTATGGATGAAGAGTTTAGGATATATTAAACCACGTTATCACAAATCGGAATCGAAAAACAATGAAATATGTTACAAAAACGGGGGATTGTTTTTCCTTTTGATAGCTTCCATTGCATGTGCTGTGTAAAGGGTTAAAGTTACGCAACAATTATGTATGAAGGATTTGTTCCTCTTTAAAAGCTGTAAAAAAACTTGTGAAACATTGTATATCTATCTGTTAAGCTTGTCTCACTACAACCTGTTTTGTGGTGATCAAAGTTGTTCTTTTTCCCTAACCAATTGCATCTTAAATGACGATACTTATATATATAGGTATCTTTATATATTATAAATGAATGTCTTTTGATGTGTCTGTCCACGATTAACCCGAAAATTTAATGGATTTTTAGACAGTTTTCACGAATAGATATAGTGATTATTGGGGAAGACATAAAATTTGAGTATAAAATGATTTAAAAATAAAAATTTTACTTCCTTGATAAGCCCTGCCTTCCCAGTTATTTCTATATTAGCTGATTGTAACCAGACAGAAGTTATCAATGTTTTATATTAAGAAATATTTTTGTACCTTTAATATCTGTTAATCCATCGATCTATGAATGTTAAGGAATAGAGATTGCACTTGTGTTAACACATACACTTGTGCACTATGCCTGCCAACCCACAGTGGAGCAGCATGGTGGGTCTATGCTCTAAAAAACCCTCTCTCTGATGACTGAGGAGGCTTTTATCCAGTGGGATGTTAAAATGCATTTACGCACCTCGACTGAAGGTCGGAAGTGTGGGACTCTGTGAGGGTACAAACTCGCAATACCCACTATAACCCAGCAGGGCCGCCATCAACCATGAATGGGGGGCCAGAGGTTCGTTGAGGCATTCCTCTCTGGCCCCTCGGTTGCAGCTCACAGATATTCTACAGGGGGAGGAGTTGTACGAATCTCCGCCTCCTGTTTCCTGCACCCCTTCGTCGGGGCTGGAGTGCTTCGGCGGCATTCACCCTATCCCTTTGTCGTGCCTCCTTAAGCGAGATGACAGTCTCGCACAAGGAGGCCACCGCTCTCCAATCCTGCTCACTGGTAAGTATTGCTTCTATAATCCTTGCCAGTGAGAGGTATGTGCCGATCAGCGACGTCAAAATGAGTCGCTGAGGTCCCCAGGCGGGGCATTCTGCCACAGTGTGGTCTGCTGTGTCTAAAGAGGCACCACACTCGTGACATCTTGCCGACGGTTCACAGCCAACAATTTGGTACAGGTATTTGCCGAAGCAACCATGACTGGTACGCACCCGTACCAACCTGTAGGAGAGCGATCCGTGCTCTCTATCCAGCGATTTGTCGAGATGAGGGCAGATCGCCCCTATTATGGCCCCGCCCGCTGCTAGGGACCCGAGGTGCTCTTTTCATCTTTGGGTCAAGGCTCTGTTAGCTAGAACCCTGACCCTCCTTATCTCGTCAGCGTCTGGTGATTCCTCTCTGGTTCTCACGGCTACTCTGCACTGGTAAGCAGCCGTGAGAACTTCCGCTCTGAGCTCCCATGGGGGATCAACTGCCAGGAGTGTCGCTGCCGTCCATGACACTGTACGGTACCCCCGTATAGCTCTGATCGCTATAACCACACGGGATCTTAATATGCTGCTACTTAGCTTTTCTTAGCTTTATCTGGATACCTTTAAAGTTCTCTTCGAAGTTTCTTCTCTTTGGAACTCTATCAGTCTTATAAAAAGGAAACAAAGGCATATAAATAAATGAGATATAATGATTAAAATAAATGAAACATTTCGTGTTACATCTTTAATTGTATGTGATAATATTGGGAAATATGAAAGTATATATGAATACGATCCAACATGGAGGCACACTTTTGTCGGATGCATGGTGCTGAATTTATTGAGGGATATGTTTAAATTCAAGTAAGTCTGTTAATTGAAATATTAAAATATATATTTCCATATTTTGTTTTGTCTAAATGATCTTTTAAAAAGTCTGTATACCTTTGAATTGGACCAGTGTGCATGCTTGATTCATTAAGACTCTATTACTAGTGTTAAAGTTTGTTGTCTTTATCTAATAATCTATCTCTTCACTGATTGGAGAGAGGGTTTCTAAAGCACAGAACCACCACGCTGCTCCACTGTGTATTTCTAGACTACACACAGCCCAGAATTACTCCAGGTTATGCAAGTTTCCTCACTATGTTTTCATCCACCGTAATAGATTGAATTTAATTCAACGACATATGTGTCCAGGATTTGAAACCGCGAATTCTCTAAACGAGAATCTACCCATCTCACACCTAGGCCATCGTGGCTAGTATATATTAGATTATATATATATATATGTCGGAGGGCAGATTTCTGTGGAACGCTGGCGCCATCTATCGGCGTGGACAGAGTCAATGGTGGCGGTCCGGCGGGAGTCACTCGGCAGTTATCGAGTGGCGGTCGGCCGGAGTGGTCGACTATTGAAACTGTCGCGTTCCTAGCTATTAGTGACAATGAGTTTGTGTAAATTGATATCGGGAACATTAAGTGATTGAACATTATAATCCGAGTTAATTAATAAAGTGTATGATTGCACCAATGAAAGCCCACAGAATAAGAAATTAAATAATGGATCCCATTAATGACGATGTCGGCGGAGAACCCTACGCCCCTGTGCTTTATGCTTCTCGGTTCTCTCTTATTCTCCGACATATATGTGTCTTACGTAAATTGCTAGCAGCCCTTGAAATAAAG
>JACTOM010000932.1:270724-362597 GCA_015832385.1 Elymnias hypermnestra | reverse complement strand
TAGTACACAAGTGCACTCTCTATTCCTTCACTCTCATAGTCCGATGTGACGGGAATCCGACACGACCGGAGAGAGATCAGGCGCAGGACCGACGGCTTAACGTGCTCTCCGAGGCACGGGGGTGGATCACACCGCCAACTTCCCAACTTCGGGCAAATATTGAGAAAAATCTTAATAGAAAACTCAATATTGGTTTTTGAATTGGCCCGACCCGGGACTCGAAGCCAGGACCTCATGTCTATAGTCGAACATGCTAACCACTAGACCAATGAGGCAGTTAGTCAAGCAGGTCATAATGTAAGGTTAGTCAATTGACTATTTATAAGTGATAGTATAGGTCTATTCTATTGATTTTTTAATGATAATATAAGTCTAGTTATCGACTATTTAAAAGTAATAGTGTAAGGATAGTCAATTGAATATTTAAAAGTGATAGTATACGGCTAGTCAATTATCTATTTTAAAGTAATAATGTAAGGTAAATCAATTGACTATTTTAAAGTAATAATGTAAGGTTAGTCAATTGAATATTTAAAAGCGATAGTATCAGTCTAGCCAATTAAGTATTTCAAAGTTTTAATACAAATCTAGTCAATTGATTATTTTAAAATTATTGTATTTTACAAAAAAAACTCTATTATAATCTTCTTATATATTATAGCTATGTATATGCTTAGTAAATAGTGAAAACTTAAGTGATTTTTGTGTATTTAGTTGTAATGTAGTTTTTCAATTATATGCTTGTTTCTCTAATAAATAAATAAAGTAAGGCTAGACAATTGAATATTTTAAACTGATAATATGAGTCTAGTCAATTGGCTACTTTAAAATGATGAATGTTCTGTGGACTAGCCTTATATTATAAGTTTAAAATAGTCAATTGACGAATAAATTTAAGGCCCTAAGTCAACTTTAATTTTAGATATTTTTTGTAATTTCGTTAGTAACTCAGATGATCATTTTTATAAAACCATATAGCATTTATATCATCATGATAAAGCTTAAAAACATATCGTTCTTACAACGTTGTGATACAAACCCAAGTTATATATTCTCTACCCTTCATTTTGTCTGTCTATATATATTGTATTGACTTATTGCATTGAAATATGGAACAAAAACTAACTTTGTAACAATTACAAAGAGTGTTATCTTAAAGGTGAGTCTCAACTTACTAAAGTGATATCTCACGTATAAATGATATGCTGTATCGTTATACGAGAGGACAGTGAAAATTGTCAATTGATTATTTTAAAATGCTCCATTGACAGACCATATACTAACATGGGCCGTGTAAGCATGTACACATACGCTCGCACGTATACTTGCACGCTCGCTTGCACGTACGCTTGCACGCTCGCTTGCACGCACGCTTGCACGCATACAAACGGTCTAAAATACAAATTATATCCGACACACTCTCTTTACAATACATGTGGTGTACTGACCGTGAGACAACTCTTCATACTTGAACTTACTTGGAAGTCGTCGTAGTTATACAGTATGTAAACCTCCGTATAACTTCAACACAACATTTATCAAAAGGTTTTATAAATTCATCGCACACAATCTTTAAAATAAAATAAGCAAAATTTTAACTATCTATCCGTGTTGGGGAGGGATTCCGGTTCCGACGAATCCCTCCGGGTTCAGTGGACTGTATTGGTTCAGGTGCTTCGATCTTGCGGGTTCGGTGTTCAGTTCTTGAGCGCTTCGGTCTTCAGGTCTTCCAGTTTCGGATCTTCAGTTCTTCGTTGCTTGAGGGTTCGGGTCTTCGATTCTTCAGATCTTCGGTCTTAAGTTCTTCATTGCTTGGGTCTTCAAGGTTTGGTGGTTCNTATTTAAAAGTGAAAGTATAAGGATAGTCAATTGAATATTGTAAAGTGATAATGTAAGGTTAGTCAATTGACTATTTAAAAGTGAAAGTATAAGGATAGTCAATTGAATATTGTAAAGTGATAATGTAAGGTTAGTCAATTGACTATTTTAAAGTGATAATATAGGTCTATTTAACTGATTTTTAAAGATAATATAAGTCTCGTTATCGACAATTTTAAAGTAATAGTGTACAGATAGTCAATTGAATATTGTAAAGTGATAATGTAAGGTTAGTCAATTGACTATTTTAAAGTAATAGTATAAGGATAGTCAATTGACTATTTAAAAGTGATAGTATAAGTCTATTTAACTGATTTTTAATGATAATATAAGTCTCGTTATCGACTATTTTAACCGACTTCAAAAAAAGGAGGAGTTATCAATTCAGCTGTATTTTTCTTTTTATGTTTGTTACCTCATATCTCCCGACTGGGACTCCAAATATAAGAATACGAAGAACACTATAGAAGAAAACGTAATTATTTATTACTTTTTGGGGCATATTAGCATATTTGTAAGTCTGTTTTGAAGGCGGTTCTTTTTTTTGTTAAAATTTTTATTTATAAAGTAATAGTGTAGCGATAGTCAATTAATTATTTAAAAGTGATAGTATAACCGCTTGCACGCACGCTTGCACGCATACAAATGCTCTAAAATACATATAATATCTGACGCACTCTCTTTACAATTCATGTGGTGTACTGACCGTGAGACAACTCTTCATACTTTGTTGTCTTGAAGCAGCATAATAACGTAGCGTTCGATGAAACCTTACTTGGAAGACGTTGTAGTTATACAGTATGTAAACTTTCGTATAACTTAGCAACATTTATCAAAAGGTTTTATAAATTTAACGCACACTATCTTTATAACAAAATTAACAAAATTTTAACTATCTATCCGCTTTGTAAATATAAATGTAAAAAAATAGTTTTCAATTATCACCTAAAACTCACTTACGACGAAACTGAAAATTTTACAAAGGTGCTTAATTAACAAACCGACTTTGGGTAACATTGCCTCTTTCTTCATCAAATCTATAATATACATATTATATATATACATACAAACATTACACACACACACACAACCTCTCTTGTACACGCATGCACATTACATACAACCCAAAGAGAGGTCTCTCATCCAAAATTAATCGTATCTATACGATTAAATTAACATAATATATTTATTTTTATTACTTTTCATTATAATACATATTTTAGGTTAAATACATTTTTAATTACGAATTATGGAGCTTGGCGCTGTAAGCCGAAAAACAGATTCAACTAGTTCGGCTACAGAAACTACATAATTTGGGACACACTGTTTATTCTAGAATTAATTAAGTAAAATCCATTGTATCGTTCTGTTGTGATGTTCAATAAATTATTATTATTATTATTATTTATTATTAATATGCGTTTGATTTGATTTAGAAACCAACACTACAAATATCCATCAAACGATTCCCAACTCTTTATTAAGTAATTTTAAATTCAATTTATTTATTACAATCCGAATAAAGCGGGGGTTCGTCTATGACCTCGTCTAATAAGGCGTATCATGTAACCCGTTGTTACAGAAAGGTCGTATCCAATTTAGGCTGCGAGAAGGTTCTCATGAAAGAATTATGTTCTTTCAGAAGAATCATTTCATAATAAAGCAAACTAGCCACCATAGTAACCCAACCTCCTTAAAAATAGGTTGTAATGTAACCTCTTTAGTGCTTTTGACAGTATAAACTTTTTTAATGTAACCTTATGACGTTTGACATAAATGTCAGTCTTTGATTAAAATGCAAATATATATTCTGTATGCGTGTGTGTCACATGGTAATGGGTGTTTTTTATTAATCTTATGTATTTTTTATTTACATAATAATTAAATTATAAATATGTCGGAATGCAACAGTCTGTGGAACGCTGGCGCCATCTGTCTATCGGCGTGGGGCAGAGTCAATAAGTGGCGGTCCGTCGCACGCTTTTACGGCCGCTTTTTACCTCAAATCTCCCAATAAAAGCCAAACTGAAGGTCTACGGAGCCTACGTCCGCTCCAGACTGAAGTATGCGGCTCCTGCCTGGTACTCTTTCTGCTCAGGGTACCAGAGGAGTAGGCTGCAGATTCAGCAGAACAAGTGCCTACGTATGATAGTAGGAGCTCCGAGGTACGTCGGAAATTACGTCATCCACCGTGACACCAGGACGCCCATTGTGGAGGTGTTTGTCCGAAACTTGGTGAGGAGTATGTTCCGCCACGCGGACAACTCCCGAAATATACACCTCCACGGCATTGCCAGCCAGCACCCAAGAGCAGGAAACACTGGGCGTCCCCTACCTCGGGAGCTTCTGCTGTCACCGCCTCCTGATGTGGGCGATGATGACGGGGAGGACGACGCAATAACAGTGGTAATACTTGACCATTGAATTAATTGACCTGGATGGACCCGCTAGCGTAGCCAGCGGGAACCAGCCCGTATGATTGCGGGCAAAACAAAATCGTCGTCGTCGTCGTCGTCGCTTCAACCGATGGACGTCCACTGCTGGACATAGGTCTCACGAAATGATGCCCACAAGACCCGATCTTGTGCCGCCTGGCTCCAGCGGCTACCGGCGATCCTCCTTATATCGTCGGTCCACCTTGTGGGGGGTCTTCCTACACTGCGTCGTCCAGTGCGGGGTCGCCATTCCAGCACTTTCCGACCCCAACGTCCATCGGTTCGTCGGACTATGTGCCCCGCCCATTGCCACTTCAGGTTCGCGATTCGTAGAGCTATGTCGGTGACTTTGGTTCTGCTACGGATCTCCTCATTTCTGATTTGATCGCGTAGAGAAACTCCGAGCATAGCCCTCTCCATCGCACGCTGAGTGACTCTGAGCTTCCGCATGAGGCCCATAGTCAGCGACCACGTCTCAGAACCGTAGGTCATCACTGGCAACACGCACTGTTCGAAGACTTTGGTCTTCAGGCACTGAGGGATATTGGACGAAAAAGTCTTCCGGAACTTCCCGAACGCTGCCCAACCGAGTTGGATTCGGCGGTTGACCTCTTTCTCGAAATTGGACCTACCTAGCTGGACTATGTGTCCCAGGTATGTATACTCGTCAACAATTTCGAGTGTAGAGTTCTCAACGATGACTGGGTGGAGCGGAACATGGATATTGGACATAACTTTCGTCTTATCCATGTTCATTTTTAGGCCCACCTGTCGAGAAGCTCTGCTGAGGTCATCGAGCATTGCATTGAGATCTTCCAGAGTCTCTGCCATAATGACCACGTCGTCGGCAAACCGTAGATGAGTGATGTACTCGCCGTTGATGTTGATGCCCAGTCCGTTCCACTCCATAAGCTTAAACAGGTCCTCCAACGCCGCAGTAAAGAGCTTCGGGGAGATAACATCTCCCTGTCGCACTCCACGCTGCAGTTGGATAGACTCTGTGCTTTGGTCCTGTATACGGACTGACATAGTGGCGTTTTCGTACAAACACTTCAACACGTGTATGTACCGGTGGTCAATTCGGCATCTCTGCAAAGATCTCAACACGGCCCATGTTTCCACCGAATCGAAGGCTTTCTCATAGTCCACGAACGCCAAGCAAAGTGGCCGATTATACTCCTCGGTCTTCTGTATAATCTGCCGCAGCGTAAAGATGTGGTCTATGGTACTAAAGCCTTTTCGGAATCCGGCTTGTTCGGGGGGCTGGAAGTCGTCAAACTTGCGAGCGAGACGATTCGTAATGACCCTCGAGAACAGCTTATAGACATGACTTAGCAGCGCAATAGGTCTATAGTTCTTCAATAAGGTGTTGTCACCTTTCTTGAAGAACAGAACTACCACGCTCCTATGCCACGCCTTTGGCACCGTACCTTCCAGGATGACGGAATTGAACATTCGCTGAAGGACTTTTAGAATGGGTTTTCCACCCGCCTTCAGGAGTTCCGCTGTGATTCCGTCATCACCAGGTGCCTTGCTGTTCTTCATCTGTTTAAGGGCCATACTAATCTCGTACAAGCTGACGTCCGGGATATCTTCGGTATAATGTCGAGTAAGTTTGGCACGAGGATCTTTAGCCAAACTATCAATAGGCTTGCAGGTCGATGTGTATAACTGCCCATAGAAACTCTCAACCTCCCTCCGAATCTCAGGTCCAGATGCAATGAGTTCGCCGTTATGAGTCCTCAGCCGCGTCAACTGGCTCTGACCGATAGACAGATCTTTTGCGAACACTTTAGTGCCTTTGTTGCGTTCGATGGTATCTCGTATACGCTCGGCATTAAAGTGTCGCACATCACGCTTTTGCGATTTAGAGATCTGTCTATTGATCTGCCGGTATGCGGACGCGTCTGCTGCAGACTGCAAGCTCATTGCATGTCTCTGTTCCATGAGATTAAGAGTATGGTCTGAGAATCTCTTGGTTTTCTTTCTACGGGGTTTATAGAATTTCATCCCAACCGTATGGACAGTTTCCACTAGCCTATTGTTTAGCTCGTCCACGGATTCGCAATTCTCGAGGCAAGCGAAGCGGTTTTGCAGCTCCAGTTGGAAGCTCTCGGGGTCTTGGATATGAGCGCGAGTGGGTCGGAGCGTTGACTTCACCAGTCTGTTCCGTTCACGGACAACGTCAATATTCAATGTGCCTCTTACCATACGGTGATCGCTCCCAGTTTTCACTCTATTGATCACAGAGACATCATTGAATATATTTCGCTTCGTAGACATGATGAAGTCAATCTCGTTTCTCGTGGAACCATCGGGACTAAGCCAAGTCCACTTTCGATGTGGCCGTTTCCTGAAAAAGGAGTTCATCATGTAGAGGCCCTCCCTTTCCATGAAATCGGCCAGCATTTGACCTCTCTGGTTCCGTTGCCCGTATCCAAATTGCCCCACTCTCAACTCTGCCCCACTTCGTTCGCCGAGTTTTGCGTTGAAATCTCCCATTACAATATTGTAGTGTGTCCTAGAGGTATGTATGGCTCTTGATATATCCTCATACATAACCTCTACATCATCATCGGGATACGATGATGTGGGTGCGTAAACCTGTATGACCTTCAACGAATACCGTTTGGTAATTCTGAGTATAAGGTACGCTACCCTACTGGACACACTGTTTACTTGGACAATATTGTTAACGAGAGATTTGTGGACGAGGAACCCGACACCACCTTGGGATTGGTGTTCACCCTCCCGGTAGTATAGCAAGTTACCGGATTTGAGAATTATCGTGTCCTCCCCCTCTCTACGGACTTCGGATAATCCCACAATATCCCAGTGTAACTTGCTCATGGCTTCTTCCAGCTCGAAGACTTTTTCGTCGGTCCTCAAAGTGCGTGCGTTGTATGTTGCCAGGTCAAGTCGTCGGGGTTGGCAGCGGAATCTCTTCCGGAGATTCTTAGCACCCCCTGCCCCGCCGTTACCGAAACCGCTGCCAGAGCTTGGAATAGCGGGGCTGCCGGGGACTGGGGGCCGTTGCTGCCTTGTCGTCATCATGTGTGGTTTTGCCAATAATCACCACGCTTGGCAGGCGGGTTGGTGATCGCAGTGCTGACCTTATCGCACCGATAACGCTGCTGCCCGTTATCGGTCTGTGGCATTTAGGTCAGCTAAGGAGAATGGTTATACCGCCATTTGTCGGTCGCCAGAGCCTCGTCGGTAGAAGCAGGGTGCACCGCGTGCAGGTGAGGTTGGCGTTTGGAGAAACGGACTGGGACTCGTTTCTCCCTTACACCCCAAAACAAAATACCAGGCATGAAATTGATGTGTGAGGAAGATGCCCGGGTAAGAAGGCACTACCTCGAGGCCCGCAACCCTCAACTTAAGTTGAGAAGAACCCAGGAGCGGTCCGTCGCGTCTCTCGATAGTATTTCGGGTGACGGCCCGCCGGTGTGGTCGACTTTTGACACTGTCGCGTTCCTAGCTATTATTATTGATGAATTTGTGTAAATTGATATCGCAAACAGTAAGTGATTGAACATTATAATCTGAGTTAATTAGTAAAGTGTTTGATTGCACGAACATTACCCAACGAACGCCCACAGTATGGAAATTATGGATGCCATTAATGACGATGTCGGCGGAGAACCATACGCCCCTATGCTTTATGCTTTCCTTCTGTCTTATATGTCGCAGAACATATATATAATTGTGTACTCCTTTTCTATATAAACTATAAGAGTGGGAAATTTTCGTAAAAAGGTGTATAAAGTTTTTTCTTCACGTATATATAGATAATATAGATAGTCCTAGCAGATAAACTAATATAATATTTCAGACTTGGATTTATCCTTCGTCAACACTACACCGGTTTATTCAAAGCGTATTATAGCCAGCCTTTTAACTATGTTGTTTGGTGCTGTATTTACACCATGATGCTAATGGGATCTGTAGTGTTTTACGTACTATGCAAATGGGACACATGGTGGTATGGTGGAGAGTGCAGTTATGGATACGAGCTACTGCTGGCCTTCTCAGCGTACTGTCAACATAGTAAGTCAAAATTTTAATAAACTAAAAAGGTAACAGAGATGCATCTCGTGGCGTGGACACTCATGACTCGCATTGGCTGTTTTACTTGCATCCTGGTTTCACTAAACGAAAGAGTCTTTTTAAAGTGAAACTTCTTTTCCATAGCCTCTTATTTTATCTTCCACCTATCGCATAGCGTATTACAGCTGGCCAGGGAGTGGGAGTAAAGTGAAAGGCACTCGGCAGAGAAATCTGTACCAATAGGGCAGCAACCATAACTCGCAACCGCTGTTTTACTTGCATCGTGGTTTCACAAATCCACACCAACGATTTTTTAAGTGAATTTCTTTTCTTTTGCCTCTTATTTTTCCGCCCATCTATGGTATGTCGCATTACAGCCGGTGCCTGAGTGGGGGCAAAGCGAAAAGCCTTCGGAATAGCAATCAAGACCAAAATGGCAACCCCCATGACTCGCAACTGCTGTTTCATTTGTATCGTTGGTTCACAAATCTACATAATGTATTTTAAAGTGAAACTGGTTCTCTAACGCCTTTTATTTGACGGTCTATCTATTGCATGTACCATTACAGTTGGTAGTGGAATGGGTGTAAAGTGAAAAGTCTTCGGAACCGCAACCATGACTATTGTGGCGATGTCCATGGCTCGCGTTGACTGTTTTACTTGCATCGTGACTTAATAAACCCTTACAATGTTTTTAAGTGAATTTCTTTTCTATTGCCTCTTATTTTTCCGTCCATCTATGGTAAGTCGCATTGAAGCCGTTGCTTGAGTAGGGGAAAAGCGAAAAGCCCTCCGAAGAGCAATTAAGACTAAAATGGCAACGCCCATGACTCGCAACTGCTGTTTTACTTGCATCGTAGGTTCGCGAACCCACATAATGTAATTTAAAGTGAAACTGGTTTTCTATTGCCTTTTATTTGACGGTCTGTCTATTGCACGTACCATTACAGCTGGTAGTGGAACGGGTGTAAAGTGAAAAGTCTTCGGAACAGCAACCACGAATGTTATTTATTTATTTATCAAACAATACATAGTACACTAACAGCTCTCGCCAAATCGTATACAAGTTAGGTTTTTTATAATTACATATTATATATAAATGATAAAAATTATTTATTAAAATATACTGAAACATTTTTTATAAATGATGTAATCGTTTGTCCGAACACATCAGTATCCGGGATTTGGACCAATATTTTATTAAGATGCTCTACTACGCGATGAGTAGGTGCTGCGGACCCGCGACGTGTCCGCGGCTGCTCTCCCGATGCCAGCAGCCGCGGTCGCCGTCGCGGACCGCTGGCCCCGGCCGCACCGCACATGTACCGTCTCGGTGCTACGAGTCCTACACGCGCAAGGGCAATCGGATTGTCCACCTCGCCATTTAAGAGCTTATAGTAGTGCACTATAGATAATAATTTACGCCTGAACTCTAGCGTCTCTAAGCCAACCATGGCACCTATAAAAATAGACGGATATAAATATGGGTAATATCCATAGAGTCTTTTATAAAGATAGCGTGCGAATTTTTTTTGAATTTTCTCTATTAACGTTACATATTTCATTTCATATGGATCCCAAACGATGGCCCCATATTCAAGTTTGCTGCGGACAAAACATTTATACAGTAATATCGCTACTCTGATATCAGAAAACTGTGACGATATCCTAATTATGAATCCTAGACTTTTATGAGCAGATTTACATATACTATTGTAGTGATTTTTGAAAACTAATCTTTGGTCTAATATTAATCCTAAGTCCCTAATTTCATTTACTCTGTTAATTTGTTTCCCCTTTATTGTGTAATTATTTACTATAGGTGTTTTGGATCTTGAAAATGTTATAACTTTACATTTATCCTCATTGAATGATAATTTATTTAAGTCTGCCCATTCTGTTACTGCATCTATATCTATTTGTATGCATTCAGTGTCCTTAGAATTTTCAACCTTATTGTATATTTTTAAATCATCTGCAAATAATAGACACATAGAAGTTTTTACTACTTTTGGTAAATCATTTATCATGATCAGAAATTGTGTCGGACCAAGTGTACTTCCCTGACTAACACCGGACCTGGTGAAATACGTATTTGACTCGTATTTGCCGATCTTAACGTACTGAGAGCGATCCTTCAAGTAGCTTGCAAAAAAACACAATAAATTGGAATCAAATCCCAATCCTGCACATTTTTTAAGAAGTACGTCATTATCAACGAGGTCAAACGCTTTTTTAAAATCGAAATAAAGTGCGTCTACTTGCCGTCTATTATCTATTTCATGAATTACTGAATCTACTAAGTTAATATGATTTGTAGTCGTTGACCTGGCTGAACGAAATCCATGTTGTGAATCATCTAAAAGTCGATTTATTTGCTTAGTTATTCTAGTATTCAAAATTGATTCGAAGACCTTTCCAAAGCATGACAGTATTGCCACCGGTCTATACTGAGAAATCTGTGATGTATTTACTTCTTTTGGTATTGGTGTTACTCTTGATGTTTTCCATTTTTGGGGATATAGGCATTGCTGAAGTGACTTTCTAAATAAATATAATAAAGGTTCTTGTAGAATCGCTAAACAATCTTTTACAATAAAAGGTGGTATTGCATCAGGTCCAGCGGCAGAACGTGATTTTAACCTTTTTACTGCTTTTTGTATATCAGAGTGAAATATATTTTCTACTTAAATGTTACCTCCTAAGCTATAATTGGATTCTTGTTCTGCTTTACTTTATTTGTTATGGCGACGTCCATGGCTCGCATTGATTGTTTTACTTGCATCGTAGTTTAAAAATCTCCACAATGTTTTAAGTGAATTTCTTTTCTATTGTCTATTATTTTGCTGTCCTTCTAGCATACAATGAGTGGTGGTAAAGCGAAAGAACCTCGCCTATGACTCGCAACTGTTCCAAACAATATTTTTTAAAGAAAGGCTGTTTTTTTATCGCCTTTTATTTATCGGTCTACCTATCGCACGTACCATTACAGCTGGCAGTGGAGTGGGTGTAAAGTCAAAGGCCTTCGAGAGAGTAACCAAGACCATTATGGCGGCACCCATGACCAGCATTGACTGTTTTACTTGCATCGTGGTTTAATAAAACCGTACATTATTTTTTTTAAAGTGAAACTTTGTTCTATTGCCGCTTATTTTGCTGTCTATCTAGTCATGTCGCATTACAGCTGTGAGTGGGGTAAAACGAAAGACCCTCGGAAGAGAAATCAGGACCAATTTGGCGACCCCTATTATTCGCGACTGCTGTTTTACTTGCATCGTGGTTTTACAAATCCAAACAATGTTTTTTAAAGTAAGACTGGTTTTCTATCGCCTTTTATTTAACGGTCTACCTATCACAAGTACCATTACAGCTGGCAGTGGAGTGGATGTAGAGTCAAAGGCCCTCGGGAGAGTAACCATGATCATTATGGCGGCACCCATGACCAGCATTAACTGTTTTACTTACATCGGGGTTTAATAAAACCGTACATTGTTTTTTTAAGTGAAACTTTGTTCTATTGCCGCTTATTTTGCTGTCTATCTTGTCATGTCGCATACATTGTCTGTGAGTGGGGTAACACGAAAGACCCTTGGAAGAGAAATCGGGACCAATTTGGCGGCCCCTATTATTCACGACTGCTGTTTTACTTGCATCATGGTTTCACAAATTGAATTTCTTTTCTATAGCCTTTTATTTTATTGTCCTTCAATCGCATGTCAGATTACAGCAGTCAGTGGAGTGGGGTTAAATTGAAAGGCCTTCAGAAGAGCAATCAGGACGTCTGTTTCTCTTGCACCATGGTTTCATAAGTCCATATTATATCTTTTAATTCAAACTTTTACCATCTATCG
The DNA here is from genome assembly GCA_015832385.1 of Elymnias hypermnestra. Lineage (NCBI taxonomy): Eukaryota > Metazoa > Arthropoda > Insecta > Lepidoptera > Nymphalidae > Elymnias > Elymnias hypermnestra. The sequence goes on along the minus strand of JACTOM010000932.1, from coordinate 350,383 downwards.
ATGACATGTCGCATTATAGCTTAGCACAGAGTGGGGGTGATATAAAGGGGCTTATAATATAATAAAGAGGCTTGGCAAAGCAACCTAGACAAGATGGCACCAGCTCTTGCAAGGTGGTTCCATTAGACCATACGATCATTTTTGTGCATTGTTTGTTTATTTTACAGTTCTGCCATTACAAGCGACGACATATTCAAGAAGGATAGCTTACCTTACTTTCATTGTATGTGCTTTTGTAGTACATAGCTTTTATACATCGAACTTACTCTCACATTTAGTGAGTGACAGAGGAGAAGCCATGGATTTGAACTCGTTAGTGGAGAGTAACTATCAGTTTGCTTTATTAAAAGATATGAACATTGACACTGATACTAAGGTAGGTTTATTTAATTATACACTTTATAGTACCTTAAAAGTAATCCATTATAATAAAGATAAATAAATTATCTTCTTAATCACTATAGCTGTAAGTGAAAAAAGGAGGAATTAACTTAAACATCATCTAATAGACAAAAAAACTTGTGTCGCAGTTTTAGTGTTTATACTCCTCCAAAACGGCTTCATCGATATTGATGAAATTTTAAATGTATATTCAATAGGTATGAGAATGGGTTTATAACTAATTTTTACATCCCTAAGTGTTAAGGGTAATTAAGTAAGTAGCACCCCCTTAACGTCCCAGTGCTGGGCACAGGCCTCCTCACTCATATGAGAGAGGGTTTTTAGAACATAGACCCACCAGGTTGCTCCAGATACTGTGGATTGGCAGGCATAGTAGACAAGTCCACTCTCTATTCCTTCGCTCTCATAGTCCAATGTGATGGGAATCCGACACGAACGGAGAGAGATCAGGCACAGGACCGACGGCTTAACGTGCTCTCCGAAGCACGGGGGTGGATCACAACGCCAACTTCCCAACTTAAATCATTAATTATCATTATCTATTTATCATGTAAATCATAATTTATCGTAAAAGCGCAACAGACAGAGTTACTTTCGCATTTATAATATTAGTAAGGTATAGTTTTCTTTTCACTTTTGAATCGTCATTCTGTCAGTCTGTCCGTTGGTAATAAATCTACCATCGGTTCGGAAAGTTGAATTCTCTGAGAAAAAACTAAGCAGTAGTGTAATATTTTGCTTCTTTCTGTAACTGGAATCAAGTTCAAACATATTTGTCTCTTAAATAATCTGTAATAGAACGTTTTTAACATATTTCTTAAAAATAAAGAGAGGTATAACCCAAAAGATATTCGGGTATCGTATTAAAAGAAAGAGAAAATGCGTATGCTCAACCCTGCTACACCCTTAAATATGGCATTACAAGTTTTTCTCATTAACATTTTACTTTAGAATTGAATGTTTTTACAATATAATTTGCAATTTTAATGTAAATGATGGAATTTATTATAATTATTAATCAATTCACAAATTTGCATGGTAATTTTAAGGGTTATTTTCATATGTTATACAAATATTATTCGACGAATAATATTTACGCTCCTCGTAACTTAACCTCTTCAAACATTTCATGGCATACGAAATGGAAATAATGCTTCATAAGAAATTATTAATTTATAATAACATTCACTTATTTTATACACAATTTCAATAAAACTGCGTCGAACCGGGACGAAACGTACGGGTTGCCAGCCCCTGTACTTACGCTTCTTAAATCGCTAATATCTTCTAAGATATCCATTTCAGTGAAACACTTTTAAGGGCAGCTTTGATCCACATGATATACAACGTATGTAATGTATTTAATTCGATAATTAATAGCACTGTGTTATATAAAATAGCTTAGCAAATAACACATATTTATTTGTTATAAGTAAAAGATAACAATGACTACTGTGGGTTATCCTTTAGAGATAAATATATAAAATAGCAAATTTTTTTATCGATCTTTTTATAGTATATAATTCCGTAATACATTTATTTGAATTATCTGGTATGGTTAAGCCAGCGTTTGCGATTTAAACGCACAATATGGAAGTTCGCCGGTTTAGAGTACTCTTGACCTGGCCCTTTTTTTAAATGTCCTGAATTTGGTCCATGAACGTTCGCCTTGGTCTTCCCCTTCCAACTTTCGCATTCACTCTTGACTCATAAATCCTTTTTGTTAGTCTCCTTTCACTCATTCTCTCTACATGCCTAAACCATCTAAGCATACCTTTCTCGATTTTACTCACTACGTCTTCTTTTATACCACCACGTTCTCTTATCGTACTATTTCTTACTCTGTCACACAGTTTTAATCCACACATACTTCACAACGCTCTCATCTCTACCGCATTTTTTTTACTTATGTCATTCTTCTGCCATACCCAACTTTCACTATCATACATAAGTGTTGGCACCAACACTCCTGCATGCACTGCCAGTCTGGCCTTTTGAGACACCATCTGGCTATTCATAAAGGCGTGCAGAGCACCATTTACCATATTCCCTGCATTCACTCACCTTTCGATATCACTTTCACATGTTCCATCTTTTGTAAATTTAGATCCCAAGTATACAAATTCTTTCACCTCTTCCACTTGTTCCCCATCTATCAAAATATTGCCATTCATCATAGATTCATCTCGTTCAAAAAGCATAACTTTCGTTTTGTTTACATTCACTTTCATTCCTTTCCCTTTCAAANTACCATAATTCTTGTTTTAGTGATACCCTCTTATTTTTCCTTACCTGTTTGCCCCAGATTCTATTATTTTATATCACCTTTTTACTTCAATCTATCTCTAAAATTAATCTAATATCAGCATTGTTTTTTGAGAAAAAAAAAATTATGTTGTTGATTTGTAATTGGTTGGTTTTGATGTTGTATTCACTTTTAATAGGTGTAAGGTGTAATACCAATTTTTCAGAAAAAGAATTACAATATTATACTTAAGACTCATCATGCATCTGAATGGACAAGGGGATGTTATACAAAAACATTTTTTTAACATTCCAAAAGATTCAACCATTCTAAAGCTTACTTTTTTTTTCATCAAAGTGACCAGAATCACTTATTTTTAAAGCCTGCATAATTGAATTTGTTTTTTTTTAGTTTATGCAATTATTACAAATTGTAATTAAAACTAAAGAACAGGTTCATACATTTTAACATTGTATATCATTTTCAGATAATTCAAAACCATTGCATTGTCTGTGGTCATAAGCAATTGTTTGATTTAAATTATTTTGAGGTTAATAAAAAACAAAATTCCAAGGGAAATATTTACTGTAATGAACATATGGACCTGATTCTGGATATGTTATAAATGTACACACATGGATCTATTTATACATGGGGCCCTCTATTTTTATAATAGGAATGAAATTTGAAATGTGTCAATTTCATAAAAGCATTTGGGCCATCTACAAAAGTCTGGTGGGCAGTAAGTTAGGTAGAAATGCTATAAAGCTATTGAACTGGGTTTTGTGTCAGTGGGATACTCATTTTATGTAACATAAGGATATTACCCTAAATATTAAAAAATGAATAATTTGTCATGAATAATTGTATACTATATAAATTTATGAATACATAATCATTTTACATCTTTTATATATATAAATTGAGACTATTTTTGTGAAATTTGAGTTAACAAAACGAATGGCAATTTATCTTCCAATTTAGCGAATGAATAATTGAATGTCTCGCAAAATAGCTGTAAAATTCTTATTATAAGTGTTCCTTCACTAGATGGTTCTCCAGATTTCAATCTGAAATAAAAAATAATATTCTTCCTCATTAACTTCTCATTTAATTAATTGTTTGTTACATACAGTCAAATGATATACAGGTTATAATTTTACAAAAAAATTTAAGTAACTTGTCACCTGATCTTGTGGAAATATGTAAAAATCTAGATATAGATGTAAATCTAAATATACTAATCCTAAATCTACCTGAACACATACAAAAATACACCAATAATCAGTCCAGCTACTAAGGAGGCCAGTCACATACAGGTGAATTATATATATTGTTTATAGAAGATTTATAAAATATGTCGCGGCATCAATTATGCATATAACATTTTTTGTATAATACATAATAATAAAACCGTCCAGGCTTCGTTAATCGTGGATTGCTAAAAGTTCAAGCAAAATTTATTTAGCGAAACATTGTACAGCGCCATCTATTGAAAGTTCACGCAGAAGGTTTAAAGGTTTCTTTCTAGATCGTGTAGAAGTTGATGGTTAATACTAACTTGTTCATTGTTGATATTTTAACATATTGACATAGAAAGTTGATGAAATTTTCAACACTCTCAGTCTTGGACTGGCGAAGTAGAGTATATATTCCAATCAAGAGTGGATACCCATCAATATTCTCTCCAAGCTTCTTAGCAATTAAATCACCTGAAATAAAATTGAATAATATTTCATACTGTGAACTGAACTTGTCTATGGTAAATGTAGTAAAAATCTGTCATCGCGTGCACTGCGGCAACAATTGATGATAGAACAAAACTACTGTAGTTATGCCACACTATAACTACTTTTATGCATTCTAAAAGTTCTAAAAATCCTTATCCTATTAAACTATAAATATTTTATTAAAGACTGTTTCAATACCCGTAAAATACTTTATAAATTATTAAAATCCGACATTCCATTCGAAAGACAAATAATTTAAAAATGTTAATCTCAAGAAAATAATGTTATAATGTAGTAGTATAGCGATGATCACATTCATTTTGTTTGCAGTGTACCTTTTTTGGACATGGCATCATAGATTATATATACCGAAAAGACTATGTATACCACATTGACTGTGTTTATTTATTCGTTAGCACAGTTCTGGAATATTCAGTACACAAATTTGTATATCTCTCCTAAAATAATTAAAAACTAGGTGAAATAAAACTTTTATGTTAACAAAAATAAATCTATTGATTGCATTTACAGTTATAAATTTATAAATATGTGTTATGTGTATTCGAATGTGTGTATATATATATATCGGAGGGCAGATGTCTGTGGAACGCTGGCGCCATCTATCGGCGTGGACAGAGTCAATGGTGGCAGTCCGGCGAGAGTCTATCGGCAGTTGTCGAGTAGCCCTCGACCGGAGAAGTCTACTGTTGGAACTGTCGCGTTCCTAGCTATTAGTGTTAATGAGTTTGTGTAAATTGATATCGGGAACATTAAGTGATTGAACATTATAAACCGAGTTAATTAATGAAGTGTTTGATTGCACCAACAATACCCATGAACGCCCACAGAATAAGAAATTAAATAATGGATCCAATTAATAACGATGTCGGCGGAGAACTCTACGCCCCTGTACTTTATGCTTCTCCCTTCTCTCCTATTCTCCGACATATATATGTATTTTAACTATGTGTATATATATGGTAATTTAATATATTATATACATGTATATATGTAAATATATTATATTATGTAATAAGTTATCTAGTGGATTTAGACACTAACCCAAACCTCTCAGTCAGGATCTCTTCGTGGGTTTGCCTGGAAGAGATCACTATTTAGTGATAAGGCCGCCCGTTGCATGCTTTTGGATATGTATAATTTTACTGTTAATTTGTTTTAGTTGTCACTTTTGTAATTTAAAAGTATGCAATAAAGTGTTTATCTATCTATCTATCTATCATAACTTACGTTTTGTTTACATTCACTTTCATTTCTTTCTCTTTCAAAGCTTAATTCATAATATTTACAATCTCCTGTAACTCATTAGCGGATGTCGCAAGTATTACTTGATCATCAGCAGGATCTTCCTATGACATCTTCCTATGCAGGACTACAATATGTATTTATTATACATATAAAGCTACTTCTTGTATCACTCTTTCTATTGCTGCAAACTGCAAATACATTGAATAGATTAGAAGATCTAAGCGGACAACCATCGTAAGACAAATAATTCTAAAATGAATTAGCGCAATTACAATCCATCGATGTATATAACACTCTGGTAACTAATCTTTTTTAAATATATTTTCAGAAATATGAGAGGTCAATGGATAAGAATCTCAGCATCGTATGGAAGAAGTTACTGCAAGTTAAAACAATGAATTTAACCGACGCATTAGAAGCAATTGTCAATACGAAAACTGCACTTGTCACTGAATACTTCACTCTTTACCCACTTTTGAAAAGCCGTGAGTATTTAATATGTGGTAACTAGCAGCCTATTCATATCCCACTGCTGGTTACAGGCCTCTAAACTTCACGGTGAGAGGGTTTTTAGATCATAAACTCACCAGGATGATGCACAGGTTGTCAGGCAACATATAACCGAAAACCACTCCCGCTGGATGCTCCTGACGATGAAGCACAATGATGGATTACCGTTGACTTTATCTTTATAAAATTGTAACTGACGTGCTTGATCGTTCTTTATAATCCATCATTTCCCTGCAAGAATACAACACCAGAAAACCTACACATCCCCGAAGTAGTTCTGTTACATGTCAAGCAGTGTTTGGTCTATGTTCTAAAATCCTCTCTCCTATAAATGAGGAAGCTTGTGTTTAGAGAGAAGACTGTGGGACTCGATGATAGAAGAGACTTCGCAATACCCACTAAAACGTAGCGGAACCCTCTTCATTTATAAGTGCGACACCAGAGGATCACTTTGCGCATTCTTTCCTGGTGTCTCGTATGATCCTGACTGAGGATTTTCGGAGAAAGGAGGAGAAGCGCTAACATGTGTCGCCTAGAATCTCGCCTCCTATAGTGGTGTGAGTGAGCATCCACGGCAATCTACCTCTCTAGTTCACGGGTCTCGTTTATCGAGGGCCTGCTTTTTTTTACCGGTTACGAGTGTGGCAATCTGTGATGAAGGAGATCTCGCATTAACCACTAAAACCTAGCGGGACCCTTTTCAATAATGTGTTCAGTTTAGGTGTTCAGATTTCGAATTCTTCGTTAATCGAATCGCTTCGCTGGGTTCGAATGAGGAATCCTGTATATACCGGGAATAGTTCTGGGACATCTGAAACTTGCCAACCCGCAATTGAGTAGCGTGGTGGGTCTATGCTCACTCTCCTATGAATTAGGAGGCCTGTGTTAAGCAATGGATCGCTAATAAGCTTTTTTTACTGTTTACGAGTGTGGGACTCGGTGATGGAGGAAAGTTCGCAATGTCCATTAAATCTAGCGGAACCGAAATGAGTGAGGCACCAGAGGTTCAGGTTTCGCATTCTTCCCTGATGTCACCGATAAGTTCAACTGAGGATTTTTGGCAACGAGAGGAGATGCGCAAACCTGTGCCGCCTAAAATCCTGCCTTCGTAAGCGATGAAAGGACGAATCTACTGCATTCTACTTCTCTCGGTCGCGGGTCTCTTTGACCGAGGGCCTGTTTTTTGACCGCTCAGCTGTGTGGTACTCGGTAACGAAGAAGACCTTACAATTCTCACTTAAATCAAGCATAACTCTCTTCATCCATGATTGAAGCACGATGGGATGTACTTTCACATTCTTCCCTGATGTGTAGAATTCACAGAGGTGGAAGGAAATTTAAAAACATACGCCGTCTAGAGCTCCACCTCTTTTAGCGGTGAAAGTGAGTATGTACAGCATTCTCCCTTTCCTCTCATGGGCTTCCTTCAGCGAGACTACCATCTCACAGAAGAAAACTACTTCCACCCACTATCTCTCAATGGAGAGCATCACTCCTATAATCCCCAACGAGAAGTCGCCGCCGATCCTCAGCATCAACTCTTGGTGGCGTTAAGGTCTCAAGGTGATGCTCTGGGGACTTCAATAGGCTGTTACCTACCTAATAGATAGCACAATAATAATTCCTTTGTTCACAGATCTCGATCCTGACGCCATATGTCAATTGGTGGAAATAGATATATATTCAAATCTGAAACATTACTTTTTCACGTCGAAAACTTTTCTATACAAAGAGGAATTTAAAATCGGGTAAATATTACTTTAAGTTCAACAAGTAACATGGTAGAAGCTTTAACAGCTCGACAGGATCTCATTTTTTTTCTTCTTTTCGTTCCACTTGAATCACTGGAGGTTGAATATTAGTTGTCAGAAGCTGTCTTAATTTCGGCCAAGATGAAACGAGTAATTCAGCTCAAGAAAGGATCTCATTCGTCGTCATCGTCGTCGTCGCTTCAACCGATGGACGTCCTCTGCTGGACATAGGTCCCACGTAATGATGTCCACAAGGCCAAAATCCCTGCCTTGAAATATCTACCTAAAACCTGTCATATACTTCACCATCTTTAGGTAAAACACCAGAGTTTCTTTTGGGTATATCACTCTTGTACTCTGGATGTCGCTTATAGAATAGTATTGATTTAGAAATCTTCTTCTTCTTTATGTGCTACGTTCTTAACGGTAAGATCTTTAAAGCAATCTGAACCTTCGATATAACAATTCTCATATAATTTCTTGTGTTGAATTATCTGTAAAATTTCAACGATTCAGAATTATTTTCCATTGTGGAATATCTGTAACTCTTATCGGAGATTTACAGCCCGATCTGGACTATTGGACTTGTTGGTAACGAACATAATATCTACTAAAATTCAGGAAGTTTTATGGGGATATTCTGCTTTTGAAACCCAGAATATTTACTCCAAATCCAATAACACCTATTGGGTTGGTGCATTCTAATACCAACTCCTTCCATTTGACCGGATTCAAAGACTATTCAAAGACTCTTAGACCAGAGAAGAAGTATTCGTCTCCTCCGTGTCTTCTATAGAATCTATTATGGGGAGTGCAAGGAACTGTTCAAGTTAGTACCGCCGTCACAATTCTACGACACATTATCTTGTCGTAGAAATAGGAGAAATTCCACCACACCACACAAGTTTCGATGAAAAGCACTTATCAACGACTCAGTTTGGTCGATCAAAATGTGGAACCAACTTTTAGCAGCGCTGTTTGCCAAAGACTTCCACATGCAATCGTTTAAAGCCAATTAAACCTCCACCTTCTAGGCCGGCATTGTATCGGCAGTTCCCCTGGTGCTGCAGGTGTCTATGGGTGGTGGTGAGCACTTGCCAGCTCATTTGTCTGTCGCAATTGTAAAAAAAACCCAATTTTGTGGGACCTCAGAAGGTTACTGGTTAATTATGGTGGCTTCTTGAGGTTACTAAATTGGGGCAGTTCCTTTGATCGTTTCTAGTTTGTATTGGTAGGTTTATGCAATTTAAAAGAAACATCTACTTTTAAATCATTATGTATTTTTTTGGAAGTTATCAATAAAATTCAAATCGGTTCATTTCTTATCAAATAGGAAATTACGTTTTATAATTCTTCACGGATAAGGACACCTCTATAATCTGTGAGTCCCATAATTTAATTCAGAAGTTTTCATGCGATAATAAATACTCCACGAAATATCATGTTAAATATTTTCTTGATGATAATCGTGCCAAATATTCCCTAAATGATAATCGCGTGATGATATCACGTGACAAATTTGTACAACAGCCATTAGCCTAAGGGTGTCTGTACATAAAAAGGTAATCGTGTCCGACTGTCTCCGCAATATATGTTATTTTCTTTACAATTCTTTATTCATTTCATTTAATACGAATAACATTTATACTAATAACTACAAAGAGTGTTATTCGACTGCACAGAATATATAAATTGAACGCGTACATATACTAATAATTCACTAATTTACGACACACAATATACACTTTACTGATCCACTGATATCACTTAAATGAATCTCCGTTGTGACGCGATTTAACACGAAGACTCATTTCATGATCAATGCTGTCATCCGTTTCCGCCGGAAAGCATGCGACAAGAAAGTAACTTTTACAAATACTAGGTGTTACATACCTAAAGCTTCCATAATAATGGCGATCTGTCAATGATAATGCTGTGAAAAGCAAAACGTTTCAGATATCCGCCGGAACAAACATACAAAAATAAATTTAGATAATAGCTGTTAGTTTACAATTAGGAACATGCACTCCAATTTCGTTCATGCAGTTCACGCTTAGTAAGGATCTACTTAACTGCCTCATTGGTCTAGTCACAAGCTAACCTTGTTCGGCCACAGACAAGAGGTCCTGGGTTCGAGTCCCGGGTCGGGCCAATTCAAAAATCGATATTGAGTTTTCTATTAAGATTTTCTCAATATTTGCCCGAAGTTGAGAAGTTGGCGGTGTGATCCACCCCAGGGCCTCGGAGAGCACGTTAAGCCGTGTCCTGCGCCTGATCTCTCTCCGGTCGTGTCGGATTCCCGTCGGACTATGAGAGTGAAGGAATAGAGAGTGCACTTATGTACTATGCCTGCCAATCCGCAGTGCAGCGTGGTGAGTCTATGCTCTGAAAACCCTCGCTCCTCGGAGTGAGGAGGCCTGTGCCCAGCAGTGGGACGTTAAAAGCGCTGCTACTTACTCCAATTTAGTTGTTGAAACTAACATCCCAAACTTTGTTAGTAATCTTAACTATGAAAATTGAATCCGAATTGATATGATTATAAAAAAAATAAGTACTGAAAACTATAGTTTTTGTTATTTATTATTATATAAATGGTTGGGTTGTTATTCCGACACGGGAGCAGGCGACTAACGTAATCAGTTAGCGACTGACGCATACACATAGCAACTGTCGCAGCGATATAAAGGGAAATATATTAATTATTTATTCGCAATATATTCTATCAGTCGCTGAAATCAAAGATCATAAAGTTTCATTAAAAAAGTCATGTTGTCAAAAACACTATGATAAAAAAAAATTGTGTTTCAAGCAATTTTCTTAATAACTTCTGGCATAAGAGTCCTGACTGCAGGTGTGATGCCGTGACAAAGGAAATAGGGACTCGTTATTATATACGATACATTGACATATTTGGAGGCTAAATCTAATGGAATATTATGCTAAATCAAAGTCTTCTTCGAATAAGTGGGGTCAATTTGTGTGATAGACACCGTATTGTCTTGTCGAAAGAGTTTTCCACATCCTCACTGGTGAAGGACGCAAGTTATGACTTATTTAGCAGATATCGTAGTATCAATTGCTGGCAGGGTGTATTTAGATTAGGTGCACCCCTCTTTTTCGCTGGCACAAACCCGATCGATGGTTTAGGGGTGTGAGACTCTGCGTGGGAGGAGATTTCGCAATACCAAATTTAAACCCAGCGGAATTCTCTTCATCCGTCGAGGGGGAGCATCCACTGCATTCTGCATCCACAGCATTCTCCCTATCTGGCTCGTGAGCCTTATTAAGCGCGACTATGATCACGCAGAAGAAATCCACTTCCTTTCACTGGAGAGCATCGCAATCATAATGCTCCCCAGCAAGAGTCCGGAACCACCTACCGACCCCATCTCTATGGTCTTATTTATAACAAAATTTTAATTTCAGGACCCTTCGCGCAAAAGAAGCGGGGCTGGTGAAACACATTCTTAATCTGGACAAATATTCATCAATAAAGTGTGATGACTCGAGTGTACATAATGCCCAGTTTGAACAAATACTAGGACCTGTGTTAATTCTGCTATCCGCATATGTGTTGTCATTACTTATATTGTTTGGGGAAAGAGTACATCACCAGCGGAATAGAGTATGGCCCTATATAAATTAGAGTATGCCTCTATTTCACCCTACATAAAAAATAATAATATGACCCTAAATAGATGTTAGAATTGGTCTGCATAGAATAGAATTTAATCCAATTTAGAAGAAAATATGCCCACGTTATATGTCGTATAAATAATAGACTGTGATCCTACATAGAATAGAGTATGGCTCTATATAGTAGGGAGAACGGTTCTACATAGAATTTAATCTGACCCTACATAAAAGAAAGTATGGTAAAGTATGAAGTATAACCCAATAGAGTAGAGATAATGGCCCCACTTAGATGAGAGTATAGCCCCGAATTAAAACGACATAAGCTCTAAACATAATGGAGTATCGTTCTACATAAAATAGAATAAAGTCTTATATAGAATAGAGTATCATCCAACAAAGAATTGTATATGCCCTTATATTGAACTGAGTATGACTACATAGCAGAGACAACGACATATAATTTATTCTAATTCTACCTTAATGGGAGTATGGCCCTTAATAGATGATAGAATTGATCTACATAGAATTGAGTGTAACCCAATATAGAAGAGAAAGTGGATCCACTTAGAAGAGATTATAGTTCTATAAAGAATATAGTATGATACTACATAGAAGTGACAATGGTTCTACATTGAATAGAGTTTGGCTCCACATAGTAGAGAGAACGGTTCTACTTGGAATGCAATCTGACCATACATAAAAGAGAGAATGGCTTTAAATATCTATATGGAATTACTTTACACTGAATAGAGAAAGTTTCTAAATATAATAGAGTATCGCTCTACATAACATAGAGTGTAGTCATATATAGAAAAGAGTACGATCCTACATAAAAGAGACAATAGTTCTATATTGAATAGAGTTTGGATTGACATAGTATAGTGAACGGTTCTACTTGGAATGCAATCTGATCATACATAAAAGAGAGAATGGCTTAAAATAGCTGATAGAATTGCTCTACATAACATAGAGTATACTCCTATATATAATAGAGTATGATTCTACATAGAAGGGACAATGGTTCTACATTGAAGAGAGTTTGGCTCGACATAGTAGAGAGAACGGTTCTACTTGAAACGCAATCTGACCATACATAAAAGAGAGAATGGCTTTAAAAAGCTGAGAGAATTTCTCTACATTGAAAAGAGAAAATTTCTAAATATAACAGAGTATCGCTCTACATAGCATAGAGTATAGTCCTATATAGAATAGAGTATGATTCTACATAGAATAGACTATGGCTCTACATAGAAGAGACAATGTTTCTATATTGAATTGACTTTGGCTCTACATAGTAGAGAGATCGGTCTAGATAGGAATTTATTCTGACCCCACGTAGACGAGAATATGGCCTTACGTAGAATCAAATATCATCATTCTACATAAAATATAATATGGCCCTTTATAGAATAGAATATTTACTTGTTTTTATTTATTATTACATTTATTACATTCTAAGATGGAAGAGCCTTGACCTGGTATGAGGTAATTTAAATGATAATGATGAATGATTAGGTATTATATCATTGAGTACAAATATTTTATCAATTTCTTTGTCATTAGAGTGAAGTGGTAGGGTGTTGTACTAAAAACCATGCCTTCAAAGTCCCCCTTTTAAGTTTAAGGAGGTCTACGCCTAACAGGAGGTAGTTAATAGGCGACTACTTATCTTTTTCAGTTAAATAGGTAAAATATGTCAACAAATATAACAGAGGCCCTATTCTGGCAGTCATTGACCGTGAACTATATGAAATAGGTTCCACATTTGACCTTCAAAGGTTATGAGCAATTTACTATGCTTTTATTACGACGTATTAACAAATGAATTTTGTAAAGGGTGAACCGAAACAAGATGGTGATTTCCTATTGATTTTCCGCTGTTTGCTTACGGTGTTTGTCTACTTGAGAAATTGTTTGACATCTATTTCAATTAATAAAGAAATTATATTCCATGCAAGCTTTTATTTATATAAATTCTACCTGAATCGCGTATCTGCGTCTAGGTACAGTTAAATGTGTGTTAAACTGCCAACCGGGACGATACTCCGCATTTTAAATCGATGATTTCTCCTAAGATATCCATTATAATTAAATATTGTTAATAGCAGTTTTTATCTACATGAAATATACAACATACGTAATGTATTTAATTAGATTGGTTATAACGCTTTATTGTATAAAATAGCTTGATAAATAAAGCAATCTTTTGTGTAAAATGTGAAAGATAAATGTGGGTATTGCGGGTTATATTTTAGAGATAAATATATACCATTGTAGACTCTTTTATTGATCTTTTCAAGATATACAATTTTGTAGTACATTAAATTGATGTATCTCGTAAGGTTTAGCCAGCGTTTGCCATTTAAACGCATAATATACAAGTTACAACATTACATTATAAATCTTTAATGATTTAAGCTTTTTCAACCGACTTCAAAAAAAGGAGGAGGTTATCATATCTCCCGACTGGGTGGACCGATCTTGATGATTTTATTTTACATGAAAGGTGGTGCTCGTCATAGAGTCTCATTTTTTTAAAACCAGTTCTGATGATGGCATCCGTGACAAAACCGGATAAGTCTTAAATTTGCTTAAGCATGTGCGCGACAAATGGACGAATAACTCAAGATCACGCCAACTGATTTCAATGATTCTATTTTTATTAGAAAGGATATACTTCAAGGGTTGTTTTGTGATAGCTTAGTAAGGTTCTGATGATGGAATCCATGACAAAGTGACGGAACTCTTCAATTCTTAGGAGCAAATCAACGATACTCGGCAGAATCTTCTATAAGCTATACAGATATTTGAGTCGCCTACCGTAACTTCCGTATGGTCAAGTGCTAGTCGTAGTTAAATATGAAGATCAATGGAACTCCTCAACGGCCTACAGTAAGATTGTGATTTTTGGCAAAATCTATAACTGTAATCAAATGGCAATGACCTTACGTTTGTTGCTGCAGTGCAATATTTGAAAGGTGAATTATGTGTGAAGCGGTGGTATAAGGGTTTCGGGTTCGATCCCGGGTGTAGCGATATTAATGTAAATTGAAATTTGTAAAGTTGTTACATTTAAACGGTGTTATCTCATATGAGAAACACGTTTAAATAAATATAAATTTTAACAAAAAAAGAACCGCCTTCAAAACAAACTTACCAATACATTAATATGCTCTGAAAAGTAAGAAATAATTGCGTATTTTATAGTGTTCTTCGTATTGTTATATTTGGAATCGGTGTCAGCCAAGGCACCTACATAGGTGGGGGAGACGCAAGAGCTGCCAAGTGGACACCCGGGGAACATCTTCCTTGGCTGACACCGACTCCGAATATAACAATACGAAGAACACTATAAATTAATACGCAATTATTTCTTACTTTTTAGAGCATATTAATGTATTTGTAAGTTTGTTTTGAAGGCGGTTCTTTTTTTTGTTAAAATTTATATTTATTGTACTACAATGTGTAAGTGTTATTACATATAAATGTTCTTCTTGAATCATTCTATCTTTTACTAAAAACTGCATTGAAATCCGTTGAATAATTTAAAAGATAACAGACAGACAAATCATCCTCTACCATATGTTCGTATTCAATATACAATTACTTCCTATGAAGAAAAACAACTCAAGACAACTCACGTTTATTTCTTTACAAATCAATAATAGAAGTGTCACTCTTCAAAATACAATACCTCAAATCTAACAACTAGTTTGTAAGTATTATCTATGCTCACGTCCTTCATACACGCCATCCTGACATAAGAAACGAAAAGAGCAATTGTTTTATTATTACAAATAGAAAATGATCAAATGTTTTCGTATTGCGTTTGCTTTTAAAGTAGCAGACCATTAACGTCCCACTGCTGGGCACAGGCCTCCTCACTCATATGAGAGAGGGTTTTTAGAGCATAGACCCACCACGCTGCTCCACTGCGGATTGGCAGGCATAGTACACAAGTGTACTCTCTATTCCTTCACTCTCATAGCCCGATGTGACGGTAATTCGACACAACCGGAGAGAGATCAGGCGCAGGACCGACGGCTTAACGTGCTCTCCGAGGCACGGGGGTGGATCACACCGCCGACTTCCCAACTTCGGGCTAATATTGAGAAAATCTTAATAGAAAACTCAATATCCATTTTTTGAATTGGCCCGACCCGGGACTCGAACCCAGGACCTCATGTCTGTAGTCGAACATGCTAACCACTAGACCAATGAGGCAGTCTGCTTTTAAAGCAGATATTAAAATGTTTTCTGATGAAACTTATATTTAGTTTCTGTATTCAAGTAAGTTTAACAGCAATTGCAGCCGTTCACCAGCAAAAGGCAGAGCACAATGAAGACTCTCCTTTTCTACAGTGCAAGAGTTTGGAATGTACGAGGCGTTGATTTGTGCTACTCCAGCCTCCTTAACCCAATGGAAATCTTCCGAAATATCTGGGTAAATTGCGTCTACTAATCCTCTAGTGCTCCACCAAAAGAAGGGGAGAGTTTCGCTAGGCTTTAGTAGGTATTCTGAATTGCCAGCGAGTTCTATTACAATTTAGGTCTAATAGTGGTGAATCAAGGCAGAAAAAAGGATTTACAGCAAGTATTTTCGTGTTAATGATTTATTTTTCGCTGGGAAGTACTTTTGCACACGTCGAATGGAATTAACCTGCATCTGGTAGTGTGGGAGTCACTGTCTACACCAGAATACTCGCTAAGCCATAGAGGATCAGTAGACGCAATCCTCGTGGGAAACTTAGGAAGGAGATAGCTAGATAAGCGCAAACCTACGTCTAGTACATCCCAACCTCTTGTACTGGAGAAGAAGAGCGTCTACAGTGTCTTCCATCTCCCTATCATTCGCAGAAGGAGTCCACTGTCCTCTACAACCTTTCGCTGATCATCATCGTCCAATCGGGGTGCGTCAACGTTGAAAAATTTCGCTGATTTTTATTTCGCTGCGAAATTCATTTGGGACTCACTGGCTATACGAGTATACCCACTAAAACCCAGCAGAATCCTCTTCAGCCGTATCCTAGAGGCCAGATGTTCGCAGACACATTGAGCTCTGGCACTCCAGTTGACTCCGACTTAAAGGTTTAAAAAATGGGGAGCAAATGGGCAAAAGTGCACCTTCTGGCACTTCTGGGACTTCTCCCTTTCCCTCTCATATTAATGATGATGATAAAGGCTTAAAAGTCTAATGTTACAAGGGTTCTTTTACATCCTGCTCTGCAAAAGACCCATAGAAAACTCAGTTGGGTATCATAATATTTAGAATAGTCTAATATGATTTTCTTCCTTCTTAGAACCGATGATGATGTTAAAGAACGACGTAATATTAGTCGTTTTATTCTTAGACATCAGACTCAAAGGTTTAGTTGTTTGTTTAAGCAACAAAACTCATTTAACTTCAGAACGGACACGATCAAATAGTTGATGTTTTCTTTAGAGAGCCTGTAGGCAAATACAATAGCAATTAATACTGATGATTTTCTTAGATTTTGTGTCTACTCGGACATTTTGATATAACAAACAAAATTGCCTCAGGCGTGTTACATCACTGTTTAGTTTTCACTTTAATTGATTTTATGTTTAAGGTCGATTGCTGAAATATGTACTTAAGTTAGAATAGAAATAGATTCATAATTTGTTATTATAGTGTTTTAAACTTAAATTTCCGTGGTTTATAAACATATTGACTATTTGAACGGGTACATATCACGATGGCGTTTTTTTTAATTTTGCCGATATTTCGACCCAGTTGCATGGATCGTGGTCACGACGTTTTGCTGTGGTCGGTTGTGTCAAGCTCTCAAGGGCAGAATCTGTCTACCCTACGTCTGATCCTTTTATTTTTCACGGCACCCACATCCATTTTTCGGCATACTACACTCGCAACGTCATGTTTTAATATTTTGAAAAATTGCGTCGTTTGTTCATTTGGCATAGCTTCACCACTGGATTCCACGTATCAGCCAGCTTAAAACCATCTTCACGATTGAAATTAGGATATTTTTTAATTTCAATGGCCTCGCGAACTAATCTCGGCATATAATGGCGGTCCGTGGAAAGAACTTTCGGGCTATGAAGTTCTATCCAGTGTTAAGTTGCTATGGAACGCTTCGTTTGCCCAATATAAGAGCTTCCACAAAATTGACTGCAGCTGTGGAAGCTCTTATATTCCATAGCAACTCGTGTGTCAGAACACATAAATACCGTCAAGCACAACGACATATTTTTGCAGCAGGGATCTTGAACAGCTTGACACAACCGACCACAGCAGTAACGTCGTGACCACGATCCACGCAACTGGGTCGAAATATCGGCAAAATTAAAAAACGCCATCGTGGTATGTACCCGTTCAAATAGTCAATATGTTATTATAGTTTTGGGACTTTCCAAGAAATTATGTACTTTAAATATATATTATATACTAGCTGATCCGGCAAACATCGTACTGACTCAGAATTAATAAATAAAAACGTAAAACGTTAAGGAGCAAATTAGTTTTCTCACTTTATGTACTTATTAAGACTAAATTGACAGAGTTTTGACGTATATCAGAGTCTTTTTGAGAAGAAATAGCTGCTATTTAAAACATGATGGGGCAGACTCTTCATATACGAGGTGTGTTCAAAAAGTATCGCCAATTTTGTGTTTTTTCTAAAATTATTTATTTATTCATGAATATCTNAACGCGCAGACGATCCAAAACACGTGCAAGCAAAGCAGCTGTCAACAATTAAATGAACATTCAAAATGGCCGAGCTTGTCGGCATAAGTGAGAGACATGAGTACCAACATAACGCCACAAAAAATCGAATATACGTAACCCGCGAAAATTCAAAATTCGCGACACTTTTTGAACACACCTCGTATATATTGTGAAAGTAAGGAGTAAGAAGAACCACCACCAAAGTCAGTTAAATTTTATAGTTGCGTTCAGAAATTGATGGTTTCTAATGTCAAATGTTAAAAAAAACCTTTCTTTTAAATTAAAAACGTTTGGAACCGAAAAAAATCTTCACTTTTAAATTTGATTTGATTTCCGAACGATTTTTGATTGATTTCTAAACGACAGGACAAACATCAAACGTTTGAGAAGTAATAATAGTTTATAAGGGAAACGAATATCATTGTTTTTACTATATTCCAAGCATTTCTTCATTTACGAAACGCCTCAAAACTCACAGATTTGTTGCAATGGGATGTTTTGACATACTTTGTGCGCTTAAATCGCAAACGCTGGCTAAACCTTACGAAATAGATCAAATTAATGTACAACGTCATTGTATATCTTAAAAAGATCTATTAAAAAGTCTGAGATGGTATTTTTAGAGCAGAGAACCACCACGCTGCTCCACTGCGGATTGGCAGGCATAGTACACAAGTGCACTCTCTATTCCTTCACTCTCATAGTCCGATGTGACGGGAATCCGACACGACCGGAGAGAGATCAGGCGCAGGACCGACGGCTTAACGTGCTCTCCGAGGCACGAGGGTGAATCACACCGCCAACTTCCCAACTTCGGGCAAATATTGAGAAAATCTTAATAGAAAACTCAATATCGATTTCCAACTGGCCCGACCCGGGACTCGAACCCAGGACCTCATGTCTGTAGTCGAACATGCTAACCACTAGACCAATGAGGCAGTATGAGATGGTATATACTTATCTCTAAAGGATAACTCACAGTTAACCATTTTTATCTTTTACATATTACAAAAAAAATGTGTTATTTACAATGCTCTTTTTTAACAAAAAGGAATTATTTTTATACAATTAAATACATTACATACATTGTATATTTTGAATAGATCATAACTGTTTCATTGAAATGGATATCTTCAAAGATATCAGAGATTATGAAAGTGTCATCAAAATACGATGGAATTTGTGTAACGTTATTTATCTGATAGGTAATGGTAATTATGGTATAAGTTATTCAATAAAATACAAAATTTTAAAGGTCTTCTTTCAATTTTCAACCACTCCCAGCAGCTCCCAAACCATAAGGTTGTGATGATGCAGTGGTTAAGTAATACGTGCCCATATCACTGGTTCTTGAAGCCATTCCCATAAAAGCCAGACCGTTCTTAGCACAATGTCCACTCTGGAACATGGTCCAATTGTCACATTTACGAGCTGAAATATAATGAACTTGGGTGAACAAGAATAGATGCTGTGGTGTTCATATTTACTAATATTTTTGAGGAACTGACTGTTAAGTTTTTTAAATATCAAAGACCAAAGAATTTGCTGTGTTTAAGCCAAAAGTTATATATTAATTCTTACCAAGTTAACGGGCATTCATCTTAAACTGTATTATCACTTACCATTAGGTGACATTCAAGTGTTATCCTGTAATCAATTAAAAGAAATGTGTGGTTAATTAATCTGTGTGATTTTTGTGTTTTCGTTATAACGTAATATTTGAGGTATATAATAATTCTTTGTTTCCCAATTGAATAAATAAATGAATGAATGGTGCCCTGAGTGAGTGCCCGAAAGTATAAATCGGGGATTGCGCGAATGAATGAGTTAATGAACGAACAAATGAATAAATAAAAAGAACCTGTTGCCGAACATGCTCTCGAGTACAAAGAGGCAATCGTTTAAATTAAATTCTTCCGATACAGAACAATACGGCGAATTTTTTCGATCAATTGCTTTTGACATGTAATATGGCTGTCCTTATATCAATTGTTATACAATGTGAATAATTTATTATTACAACATATTTGTCAATTTATTCCATATTTCATTACCTATTTTCATTCCAATTTATAAAGAATATTAATATAAGCAATTTGCTATGTTTTCTTTTCGTATTCGACATGTGACATTTAGAATAGAATAGAATAGAATATACTTTATTGTACACCACAACATTATACAAATAATACACGAAACAAAACTTAGCGAGTAGTACAAATAGGCGACCTTATCGCTTATTAGCGATTTCTACCAGGCAACCTTAGGGTTAGGGAGATTATTTAAAGTAAGGAGGGTAGGTGGTGTTCGTTAAAAAATATACACATACATAAAAATAATTCTACATACTAATACATATACGTTTACATACATAAAATCCGCACAATATATAGATTATAAATCAATACATAATATACATATTAAATAAATAAAACCAAGTACAAATAGTCGTCATCACTAAAAACATAGAGAAAGGTAGTGATTCTTTACTTGTTTCTTGAATATGTCCAATGACTTAGATTCTCTTATACTCAAAGGTAACTCGTTCCATAATTTTATAGCCTGAACCGTGTAAGATTCCCCATAAAACTTTGTTTTATGCGGTATGGACCTAAGTTTCAGGTCACGAGAGGGTCTTAAACACCGTCCATCAGAATCGTAAAATTCAAATTTATTACGTAAATACTCAGGAGCACGAGGATTGAATAGCACACCGTACAGAAGGGAGACAATATGTAAATTCCGGCGAAAACGAATAGGCAACCACTTGAGCTTTGCGCGAAATTCAGACACATGGTCGTATTTGCGTAATCCAAATACGAACCGAATAGAGAGATTCTGTAATCGCTCAAGTTTATTCAGTTGGTCTTCGGTGAAGTCAGGACAGCTAGCATCGGCGTAATCGAGGATAGATATAAGTAGAGACTGTGCGAGCATAATTTTGGTAGGAATGGGAAGTAATGTACGTAAACGGCGCAAGGATCCTATAGCTGCAAATGTCTTTCTGCTCAGATTTCTCATGTGTGTTGCCCAAGATAAAGTTTTATCCATAGTTATGCCTAAGTTTTTAACAACATCGCTGTATGGTATAATGGTGCCGTTCAGTAAAACAGGTGGAAGATTAGACCAGTCAACTCTTGAAATCGAATTTCTACTACCAATAATGATAGCCTGAGATTTGATGGGATTAACTTTTAGGCCGAATGATTTGCTCCAATTACAAATTGTGGCAAGATCATTATTGGTAACAGATATAGCTAAGGGAAGATTTTCAAGTGTGCACTGGTTATAAATTTGGACATCGTCTGCATACATGTGATAGAGAGAAGTAATATTTTGAGTGATCATGTTGATGAAAAGGGCAAAAAGAAGAGGTGACAACACGCCTCCCTGGGGGACACCTGCACGTACTTCGCACCATGACGAGGTGTGATCATCAATACGGATCCTCTGCAGACGTCCTCCAAGGTAACTTCGAAACCATCCAACCACCGAAGGCGATAAGTTAAGAGTGCGTAATACATTTAGCAGAATATCAAAGTCGACAGAACTAAAAGCATTGCTAAAATCTAGTAGCGTCAAAACTGTAAGTTGTTTATTGTCCATGCCCCATCTAATGTCGTCGGTCACTTTGATTAACGCAGTCGTAGTACTATGCCCGGGACGGAAACCAGATTGCAAAGGATTAAGTAGGTTATGGGAATTAAGAAAAAGGGATAGTTGGCGACATACAAGTTTTTCAAGGACCTTAGATAGGAAAGGTAGGATCGAAATGGGACGGAAGTCGGAATAATTGGAAGCTTTTAATTTTTTTGGAATGGGAATAACCAAGGCGGATTTCCAGACTTTGGGAAACTGACCTGAGGATATGGATTCATTAAGGAGATAAGTTAAGATAGGACAAATTATGTCAAGGATTGGGACAATCATATTACGACTGACATTATCGGACCCAACAGCGTTAGAAGAGAAGGACAAAACGCTCTTTTTAACATCACCCTCGGTGAATGGAGAGAAAGTGAACGGAGGATAAGCAGGAGTTGGCAGTGTAGAAAGATGCTGTAGAGTCCGCTCTTTTTCGATGTAATCAATTACATCAGATGTAGCGAAATGTTTATTTAAGAGCTCAATGTTAACGTTAATAAGTTTAGAAGAGTTAGCAGATGATTTTCCAACTCCAAGAGATTCAAGAAACTTCCAAACTTTTGATGAGTCGCCGTTCTCGACCGATTTATAGATATGGCGTCGTTGTGCATCTCTACACGATGTATTGCAGCGATTACGATATTTAAGGTATTTAGCTCGATTAGAGTCCGAATTACTTGATTTAAATTTGCTCTTAGCTTTATTTTTCTTTTCAATGAGTAATTTAATATCCTTAGATAACCAAGGTGCTGGCAGATGCCTCACTCTGATAGGTTTTATAGGAGCGTGAGTATCATATAGCTTCCAGATGAGTGTATTTAAGACATTCACTTTGTCATCAATTGAAGATTCTTTAAAAACTGAAGACAAATCCAATTGAGCCGCGTCTTCCCGCAGACGACATACGTCCATTCCTTCAAAATTACGCAGCAGAAGAATTTTTGATTTGGATTTGGGAGGGCGAATCTTAAACGAGAGGTAAATTAAGTCGTGGTAAGAGAAAGCATCGGCAGAATATTGCCCATATTTAACAACGAGATCAGGAGAAGAAACCATAATAAGGTCAAGAAGAGATGGAACACAGCCAGGATAATTGTGGGTTGCATTTAATGGTAATAAATGTAAGTCGCAAGCGTCTATGACAGCTTGTAGCTTTCCAGATCGGTTATCACCTCGCAGCAAACAAGTATTGAAGTCACCCATAATGATAGTATGGTTATAAACTGGGATATGATTTTCAAGTAAAGTTTCGAATGAATTAAAGTAATCAATGGAGTTTGAGGGACTATAAAATACACCAAGTAATAGTTTTTTGGGCGCTAGAAGAACTTCAATAATTAAGTGCTCGGCAGCATCAGCAGGGGGCGGTTGGGGTGACAAACTTACAATTGAGAAAGAAATGTAAGAACGTAGGTAAATTGCCACTCCACCACCCCCTTTGCCGATGCGATCGTTACGAATGAGGTGAAAACCGGGAAGAGAGTAAGAAGTAGACGGCAGGCAAGGTTTAAGCCAGGATTCGGACACTAGAATAGCGTGAATATTTCGGGATTCAAAAGATGCAAGCATGTCAGGATAATGAGCCGGAATACTTTGGGCATTGATATGGATAACATTAAAAAATTTCAGACAGTCTGAGAAGCACGAATTAAGGGCTAAGTTTAAAGGAAGAAAGGTTGCACTGTGGTAGCTATCATCGCTCGACGTTTCATTACTAGAAAGAGAAAAAAAATCATCAGCAATTTCACAGTTTAAAGACGACATTATAAAAAAAGTATAAAAATAATATACAAATATATGTATAAATAAATATATATAATATTAATTATTAAAGTCTTATAAGGCAATAAACAAATACTAAATGGTAATTATCAACCTAACCCGCCAGCGTTATGGGGAAATCATACAATGAATAGCAAAAAATAAATAAATTAAAAATTAACCAACAGTAAGTATAAACAAAAAACATCAAAAACACAAAATAATCTACCTATAAACCAAAAAAGAATGGAAAAAAAATTTTATGTGAGTCGATACCAAATAGAAAAAGGCTATATAATTTCTAACATGATCTATGGTAATAACTTTAAAAATGACCATAAATAATCGACCTTGATTAGAATAACGTCAGAGCCAGTTGTCACTGTCATGTGACAGTTGTCAAATGTGAATTTCAATTACATCTAGGTTATATTAATCTGAACTTTATAATTTACGCTTTAAAGTGCAACTCTAAAGTATAACGATAACAAGATCTGTTTTTAATGAGTTCACAATATACAGAATGCCCTCAAGAAAACATAATTATCTACAGGTCATATTATAGTAGGTTTTACAATCGAAAATTATGAAAAACGAAAAGTAATATGTTGCAATACGATACGATCCACTTTCACTTCCTTATGGGCCTCTTCGACCTGGTATCCTTGAGAGTCTTAACTTCTTTGGATGTGGGGGCCGGGGGAGAAATTCCAGGTGACGCAGTAGAGGGCACAGCAACTTCAGGTTGAGGATTTGCTATTGTATTTAACTCCATCAAAGAGACCACTTTATGCCTACTGCCATCTTTACCCAGTACTATGATGGATCCACCTTTAGTCCAGCATCTAGTCACACCAAAACGCTGTCTAGCCTCCAAAAAAATGGCATGGCGGGCCTTGGTCAAAAATTCAGTGACTGTTATTCCTGTACCCTTAAGTAAAGTTTTGGCGAACCAAACCTTGTCTCTTGTAGAAATTTCCTTAAATTTAACCACAATGGGCCGAGGTTTCTTGCCATCAGGACGTCCCAGGCGATGTGATCTACTGATAGCACTGGCGGTAAGATTTTCCAGCTGGAGCTTGTTGGAAAGAAGTGAAGCCACATATTTCCCAACATCTTCAGTCTTGTTTTCTGCTACACCATGCACAAGTAAGATCTTCCTACGTGAAAACATCTCTAAAGCATCTTGTTGTCTTGAAAGTAACTCCACTTGTAACTGAAGATTTTCAAGTGCAGTCAAAACAAAACTCCGGAAGCTATTAAATTGAAAGTTTATGTTGGAAGTTGGGTTAGTAGCAGGAATGGCTGATTTGATCTCCTGTTGAACTTCAGCTAGTCTAGAGTTGAAATGCTCAGATAATTGAACTAAAGATTCCTTTATGGCCTCCATGTTGTTTTAGAGTTGAAGTTAGTTTAAACTCAGATTTGATATGGTTAACTCACAAATAGTGCTGTGAAACTATGTGTATCTATAGCTGGCAGGTACTGGAGTGTCAGAGGTACATTAAACTATCCTTTTATATCAAATTAATTAACTTTAACAATTAAAACACAGAGAGATAAAATTTATGTCTAACTTATTACACTCCTACCCACGCAAAAAAAATTTCACACATTTTTTCTTCAAAATTAATATACATTATCAACAATTCTAAGATATCCAGATTTTCTAACGAAATTATCCTTTGCGGTAGAACACAATTCAAACATTTCTTTATAGAAAGAATGCTATACGAGAATTTCCATATCGGATTACTTAGCATCCGTTCATCGTTTATATAATGAGGCATCGCAAAGCATGCCGGGTGTTATTACTCACCAGGAAAACGTTCGTGTGAAATAATGGATTCAGCATACAATTCCCAAGCCCTACTGTGATCACATGTCGAAAAAAAACATCCCGGTTGAGACAAACCATTATTGGGATAGAAGTCTTTATGACCTGGAATAGATAAGGAACTTTTTACTTGGGTAAATGGGAATTTCTAAGCTTATTACACGTTGAGCCATAGCTAAACATTTCCGATTTCTTTTTAAAGAAATAATCCAACAAAATACTGTAGCGTTCTTTGTTTTATAATTGATAGATCTGCACTCGACAGTAATCTGATGATGATAGTGATGATTGGGCGTAAGATGGAAGCGCCTTAACCTAGTAAGAAATAATAGTCTCTATTATGGTTTTCACCCAGCTTCATTAAGCAATATTTTGCATTGCGGCATGTCTTTACTGATAGGTCCGTAACTAGCCAAAGCTTTAGCCTCAAATCAGTAACAACAATTATCTAAATTTCCTCTGGCATGAAGTGTACCCAAATAAATGGCAATTAGGCACGTAACGTCTTTATGAATAGCCGGATGGTGTATCAAAGGGCCAGACTGACTGTGCATGTATAGTAGTAAAAGTTGAGTATGGCAGAAGAAACATAAAAGTAAAATAAATGCGGTAGAGATGAGAGCATTGTGATAGGAGAACGTTGTGGTATAAAAGAAGATGTAGTGACTAAAATTGAGAAAGGTATACTTAGATGGTTTCGGCACGTAAAAAGATTGAATGAAACGAGACTGAAAAAAAAGGATTTATGAGTCAAGAGTGTATGGGAAAGTTGGAAGGGAAGACCAAGGCGAACGTTCCTGGTCCAATTCAAGGACATTTAAAAAAATGGCCATATCAAGAGTACTCTAAACTCACAAATTTGTATGAAAGGAGTTATGCAAGTATTATGGCAAGTGGAAGGACGTGGTCTCTGCCTACCAGGCACATAAGTCTTTACAAAATAACAAGCCACATCTGAACCCTCCTACCATTCTAAATCTAGACAAATAAAGACATTAATTTTACTCATATTGTACCAAAGAAATCAAACTATTTCTGACAAAGGCACGGTGAAAAAAATTCAGATAGATATCCACCTACCTACCTACAGGCTCTTTCAATCCCAACAAGCCACCATTTGTATGTATAACATCAACATATTCTGCGTCACTTGCATCTAATCTTGCTCTTTTATGAATATTACTAAAGCAAGGTCCTGCAGGATCCAGTCCAGTTATTCTTGCAATATGTGTGTCAGTTTTTTCTTTTACTTTCTTACCTGCTATACCTGCCACATGAGCTCCAAGGCTGTGACCGATTAAGGTAATTTTTGATGCGTTTACGCCACCTGTTGACGTTTCAAAATATTTGGAAAAAAAATTAAAATTCTACAAAAAGTTTTCACGTATCTTTATAGTTTTCTCGAATTATTATCATGATCCTAGAATAATTACGAACGCGTAAATCTTAAATGAAAGAGATTTTTAAAGATATTTTATCTACCGTTCAAGATATACAAATAAAAATATCGCTCGGATGAGGAAACTGTGTTAGCGTTAATGATGCTGCATTAGATAGTGACAACAGTCCATAATATTTACCAAAGTTTAAATGGAAAAAAGGATTAGAAGAAAATGCAATTGAAATGTACTTTGTTGTTTCAATCCTTTAAATTACTGCTGAGATTTAATTTTACTATGAACTAAATACTTGAATGTGTTGCTGAGTTGGAATCTAAAGGTAATTCAGAAGGTACTTTAAGGTCAGTCTTTATGTAAAACCGAATCAAAGGGTAGTGATGTAGAAAGATCATTAAATGACAGTTTGGAACTTAATGCTCTAAATTATAGAGTTAAAATAGCAATATTTCTTATTCCTCTTCATTGTCAAAAACATTTTTTAGTATAAGTGCCATTTAATGACCTATATGTATGAAATCTTCAATCTGTTCTATTGGAGTTTCATATAACTTCGTTACTTACTTTGGATTATTTCTGTCAAAAGTGTTCCAAGCATTTGTCCCATAAATCTGACATACGTTGACGAGCTAAAATATTCATAATTGATCACTTTTCGTCCATCTAATGCAAATATTTTTACACGTTGCAGTTTAAGCAATTCTGGTGCCACTCTTTGCACCATTAAACCATCTGAACTCTCCATAAAACCATGTATGAGAAATACTATCGATTCAGCATTACGCATTAACTTTTTTAAATAGTTAATTTCACTTAAATTGTGTTTTATATTGCCGTTTTTATTTATATGGTCTATAGTAAGTATTTCTTTGAAATTAGTTTTATTTCTTTCTAACATTTGCTCGTATGTTATGCCAAAGAAGCTTTTCAATGCTTCACCTGAAAAGTTGGAAGTCATATTAGAGCTTTCAGTCTTTAGAAAAGAGACTGCTGGAACAATTTTTCACTGGAACGTACTATCTATTTTAGAAAAAAAGGCAAAATTCATCAGCTAATTTATAATAAAAACTAAAATATCTTTAAGATAAATGTGACATAAAAACAGTTTTGTATAATACATCTTAGCATAATCTCCACTAAAAACAAAAACCATCGAATCCTCTTTAGAAAATTATTGTCCTTTATAAATATTTGAAAAGGCTTGAGGGAGGCCTATAAATCTCTTTTATTACGATTACAGGAAGTTTTTTAATGTTCACGTTAGCGTTATTTTGGATAAACAAATATTTAATACTTCAAATGTTTAATTATACCCATTTAAATTCATGTGTATCTAATGAACAAATTTCGGAGGTATAATTTATTCACAATAAGTCTATTGTACAAGGTTAATGTTTTAAGGATTTTTATATAACTGGATTCGATTCCCAGCAAAGCAAAATTAGGAAACTTAATTGTCTAATTTGTCTGGTTCTAGACTAGTGTTAGGCTTTGGATTTGGTTACCACCCTATTAACACAGACGTGTCAATCTATAAGAGGTAAATTACCTTTTAACACTTCATCTTAGACTGTATCATCAGTTAGATCAGGTGAAATTACAGTCAAGGGCTACCCCTTCCAAAAAAAGTTTATAATATTGTATCTAGTTGGTTACGGTTACTTATCTAAATGTGGACCGCTTATCTTTTTTATTTTTACTTTCTTTGCTCTTTAGTTTGTCTAGAAGATACCCCTTTAAAGCGATAAGACAATTTAATATAAGTTTAGCTGAATTTTGTTTTTCAGAGTGTACAATTAAATCAATAAATATACTACTTACACCTGTTAGAACCTGCTGCAATAATAGGATGTAATACAGGGTCCAATATTGAGCTAACACTGAAGCCAGCTTGATGAGGAATGCTCGTTCCAAAGACACCAATCCCAAACAACAACTCGTATACACAAAGGGCTTCTATATATTGTACTATAACAGAGTGAAATGAAATCTTTATTCAAGTAGGCTTAAATGGCAATGTTGAATTACCTATGTCGCGAATTATGATTCCGATATGGGCGCTATAAAAATTGGCTATTTTTCCGAATGATTTGAAATTCTGCATACATATTCCTTACTCGACGGGTTCCTCCATAAACCCACGGAATCGGAAACTATGCAAGTAAAACCGCAGCGAACAGCTAGGAACGAAAATGAAACCGCAAAAAAATAAATACAGCCTTATTAAAATGGATAACGCAAATACTTACATGTCATTTCACGATACAGTGCACCACTGGCTGCGAATATATCATTAGGTAATTTATTTGTCACTTGGTGTACTTGATTTTTAAGTCCAACCACTAAATTTCAATAGCCGCTACAATTTAAAATTTAAAATGGCCATTTCGCCATGACCATTCCTAAGCTTAACCGTTTACGCAATGCAGGTAATGGAAGTTCTTGAAGGGTCACAATTTTTGCTCATTTTTTATAGGTCATAACATGATCTTATATAGTCTATCGTCGTCGTCGTCGCTTCAACAGATGGACTTCCACTGCTGAACATAGGTCTCACGTAATGATGTCCATAAGGCCCGATGTTGCGCCTGCTGGCTCCAGCGGCTACCCGCGACCCTCTTTATATCATCGGTCCACCTTGTGGGGGGTCTCCCTACACTTCGCCGTCCGGTGCGGGGACGCCACTCCAACACCTTCGGCCTCCAACGCCCATCGGTCCTTCGGACTTTGTGCCCCGTCCATTGCCACTTCAGGTTCGCGATTCGCAGGACTATGTCGATGACTCTGGTTCTACTACGGATCTCTTCGTTTCTGATTCGATCACGTAGAAAAACTCCGTCCATAGCCCTCTCCATCGCACGCTGAGTGACTCTAAACTTCCGCATGAGGCCCATAGTCAGCGACCACGTCTCAGAACCGTAGGTCATCACTATTCGTAGACTTTGGTCTTCTGACACTGAGGGATATCGGACGAAAATTTCTGGCGTAGCTTCTCGAACGCTGCCCAACCGAGTTGGATTCGGCGGTTGACCTCCTTTTCGCAATTGCATCCATCTAGCTGGACTATATGTCCCAGGTATGTGCACTCGACAACAATTGGTCTATAGCCTTCCTAAATATTTGAGCATTCAAAAACTAACATAACTTTTCAAAGCAAACCAGTGGTTCCTGAAATTAGGACGATGAACTATTAAAAAGCCATGACATATGATTTAATTTGATTATAAAACTTCAAATTAAAAAGATCCGCTTCTCGATGATTGTAGTAACTGTAAAGGTCTATCATATATACATTTAATATTTCGTGTTTTTCAAACGTAAGTTGTTATCCATAGAGAGATTATATCTAGGTCGTTATTTTGCTTCGTATTTAGATTCTAAACTACTGCTCTCAAGTGTTATGCCTGGTCTTTTATATGGGTCCTTAAAAAACAAAGCAGTCCAAGCATTTGAGATGTGGGCACTCAGGAAAATGCAGTTCTTTTCAAATTCTGAGGTACGCAAACGAGCTTAAATTAGCTACATGCTCATGATGACCGTCGTCTGAAGATAGGTTGTTTTTTTCCAGATGATCTTGACAAAGTAAGAAAGGTCATCAACGTAAAGGAGGAACAGAAAAGGTCCTAATGTAGTACCCTGAGAGACTCCCGTTACACATGCGGCCGAAAGCTTTCCGTTACGACAGACTTTTAGCGTTCTATCACCTAAATTGGAACTCATTTAGTCTATTGCTATTTCTTGCAGCTGCTAGTTGCTTTCAAGAACTTGACGTAATTTCCCAATCAGTTTCATATTGAACACAATCGAAAGCCTTAGACAAGTAACAGAAAAGACTGTACGCCAGCATCGGAAGTCGACCATCTTAATTCATTAATTAAATTTCCTGACAATATTTTAAGCTCACGTAAAATTTTTAAAGGTCCTTAAGATAATCTTAGCACGAGGTTTATTCTTGCCAAGAGTATAAAATTTCAAAACAATACGACATTTTGAAGTGCACAAATATTGTATTCAACAGTTAATTTACATACACATATACAGGCGGACTTAACAAGCATTTAACAATAGATTTTAGTAACGATTGCAATTTCAACAAGGTATATACATGTCGGAGAATAAGAGAGAATGGAGAAGCATAAAGCACAGGGGCGTAGGGTTCTCCGCCGACATCGTCATTAATGGGATCTATTTTTTAATTTCTTATCCTGTGGGCGTTCGTGGGTAATGTTGGTGCAATCAAACACTTTGTTAATTAACTCGTATTATAATGTTCAATCATTTAATGTTCCTGATATTAATTTACACAAACTCATTAACAATAATAGCTAGGAACGCGACAGTTTCAATAGTCGACCACTCCGGCCGACCGCCACTCGAGAACTGCCGAGAGAAGCGCCGGACTGCCACTTATTGACTCTGCCCCCACGCTGATACACAGATGGCGCCAGCGATCTACAGACTCAAGCACTCCGACACGCCCATCCTGACCTGCACACGTCCCTGTGTGCTGGCTAATCTGCAAACTTCACGAAAATATCTTGTTCCACTCGGCCAATCCTAACCACACAATAAACAGAAATCACTATACTAATAGTCACCTCGCCTTTCAATGGCCACCTCGCCTTACAATGGCTACCTCGCCTTACAATGGCCACCTCGCCTTACAATGGCCACTCTCGCCATTAAACTTGGCTGTGAAATTTTCTTTAACTAACGAACATTCAGCGTCAAAATCGTAAGTAAAAACAAATTGGTTCACCCATATGCGACAATTCGCCCGACGGGGTTGCACGACGCAACATCTACGCTTCGTTCGCCACTTTTCGAGCCACTCGCCGTCGCACGTCGCCTCGTACACCAACGTAACATGTCACAGAAATTTGACAAAAGTTAGTTTAGCACCTCTAAAATCTAGTACATTGGAAGACTCACCAGATCACAGGAAACTCAAAACGTTGAGGCCTCACACTAAGCGCCCCACCGAAATCTAGCACAAAACGGCTGCCACGCGGTGTTGTTTCAGAAAACACAATTCAGCTGTTGCAAATTACGATTTCACGCCGGTATTTTCCTTGTCAGGAACTATGTTCGTCCCTGGATCGGTAGATTACTTTGTAGGTCTTCGATAAGTGCTCACATGTTTAAATTCAGTTTTCCAAACATTGCACGCCAAACATACGTTTCGCCGTTTTGCTCATTTCGCACCAACAGTGATCCCACTCCTGATGTAGGAGAATCAGAGAGAACGGAGAAGCATAAAGCACTGGGGCGTAGGGTTCTCCGCCGACATTGTCATTAATGGGATCCATTATTTAATTTCTTATTCTGTGGGTTCGTGGGTAATGTTGGTGCAATCAAACACTTTGTTAATTAACTCGTATTATAATATCCAATCACTTAATATTCTCGAAATGAATTTACACAAACTCATTAACAATAATAGCTAGGAACGCGACAATAGTCGACCACTTCGACCGACCGCCACTCGAGAACTGCCGAAAAACGCTCCGGACTGCCACTTATTGACTCTGCCCCCACGCCGATACACAGATGGTGCCAGCGTTCCACAAACTATTACACACGGACCAGCGATCTACAGACTCTTGCATTCCGACATGCATATATAGGGGGTATCTGAATCAATAGTAGAAATTGAAAAAGACCTCAAGTCAATAGTTTACCCAATCACCTTTGATTCGTATCTCAGTTAAAAGCAGTGTTTAGTTCCGCCAGTGCTTTGTGTGATTTCAACGAAACCTTGTAACCATCAATATTTTGTTCTGATGATGTAATTTTTATGCAGCTACACGTATTATTATAAACATGACCAGCAATATATGGCGCATATGTCTTCATTTCACATTTATTTGTTTTTGTATCATCAAAGTAGATTTATTCAGTACTTTCACCTGTTATTATTCTTTATACAATTTAAAAATGACGTCCCCTGACCCTGGATAAAGTGGTTCTTGAAAAAGGTTGATGTATTTATTTCACAACAGATCTAAGTACTTGTTGGAAGTGTTGAAAAAAATCAAGCCGCCTAAAAAATCTAACAAATCAATGGTTCAGTGATCAACAAAAAATCCGCGATGGCGCCTAACTATATCTTCATCCACTTATTATAGGATTTTTGTTTGGACTTTAGACTAAAAGTCTTGCTAATGCCAATCATGCAAAAAGATAACATGATAGATTTGACTATTCTATGGATTTACATTTATATTCGTTATAGAAATAAATGGCATTATATGGCCGGTACGTTTTGAATGATTCCCATCATCTATAAATAATTGCAAACCAGTGAAAGTGCCAGAATAGGCTTTTTTATCTGCCTTCTCTTACCCCATACCCTGATCTGTGGATAACTGGTAATTTTCAGCTGTAGGCAGTGAAATATTGTAGCTGGGATCTAACACTCAAAGCTACTTACCATCATAGGAAAATCCATCCTGTAATGATACGAATACTTGCTTGGTTTGTCAAAATTCTAAGTTCTATTACCAGCAGGACTAATTTAGGAAATTGTATTTATTTTATTTTTGTGATTCTTCTGCCATACCCAACTTTCACTACCATACATAAGTGTTGGCACCAACACTCCAGCATGCACAGCCAGTCTAGCCCTTTGAGACACCATCTGGCTATTCATAAAGGCGTGCAGAGCACCATTTACCATATTCCCTGCATTTACTCTCCTTTCAATATCACTTTCACATGTTCCATCTTTTGTAAATTTAGCTCCCAAGTATACAAATTCTTTCACCTCTTCCACTTGTTCCCCATCTATCAAAATATCCGAGTGAGTGAAATGATGAGAGCTCGATCATTTCTAACCATCCTACCAGCTAAGCCATGCCACCAAGTAATAAAGTTGTAAAAGAAGAAAATCACCTCTTAACTGGTTAACAAGCTTATGTGTTGGACTCTATTATAAGAGATTGCAGTGAAAGGCTAACCTGTTAACAATAAATTGGTTGCAGAAACCTATAATAAATAATGAATAGCTTAATGCATTACTATTTTAGAAGGTATCATAATTGAGTCAGGTGATAGTGAAGTATTAACCACTGCACAGAAAAGGACAAAATAGCATGACACAAGTACAGTACTTTATTGAAAAACTGGGTAACATTATGTCCGATGAAATTGAATGATAATTTGATAATAACTTTGATGGTCCATTCAAATTGACCTGTTTATGTGCTAACAATCTATAATGTTGGTTAATAGCGCCATAATTGGATACTGAACTTGTTATTTAGTTCATATAATTTTGTAATATTTGTAATTTAAACGTCGAGATTCAAAATGCAAACATATTTGTTAATAAGATAATCAGTTTTATTCTTTTAAGAGTGAATAAAAATATTTAATATACGTAACAAATTATGGAAGATAATATAGTGGGCTTTAACTGTGATTAAATTATACCATAATTTGCAAATGCTTAAACAAGATTATGCTTAGTAGTTATATTCTAGTTTATAAACAGGTCTCATTCAGTAAACTTGTAATATTCAACTTTATATATCTTGTTAATGTAAATTTTCATTTGTGAAAAAATGACAGAAATTATTTTTAAAATCAATGGAAAAGAGAAAAAAGGTACGATTTTAGTTCTTTTCCTATATTAGCTTTAATCACGTTATTGTGCTATAGACAATTCACAACTAAGAATAACCTTAAAGCTATTCTTTAGAAAATAATGTGAGTCGTTGAAGCTAGGGATCTTCCTTTGATCCCTAGGTCTTCGTATTTTGGCAAAATCCTCCTGCAAAGATTAACCATTACGTATAATAATTATCACAAATCTTTGCGCCATCTCACATATGGACCCTTTATACCTTTACTAGAAAAGTTTAACATGCCATCTCAGAAATTTTAGCATAACAATTTGAGTTTGTATGTATGGGTTAAGAATGAATGAATTACTCATCAAATGTTTACTCTACGCCGATGATCAAGCAATACTTGCGTCATTCGATAATGAGCTACAAATGATGGTTGAGATGGTAAATATTATGAATGGAGCTTTGAAAGGGAAAGGAATGAAAGTGAATGTAAACAAAACTAATTTTATACTTTTTGAAAGAGATGCATCTATGAGGATTGGCAATATTTTGATAGATGGGGAACAAGTGGAAGAGGTGAAAGAATTTGTATACTTGGGATCTAAATTTACAAAAGATGGAACATGTGAAAGTGATATTGAAAGGAGAGTGAATGCAGGGAATATGGTAAATGGTGCTCTGCACGCCTTTTTGAATAGCCAGATGGTGTCTCAAAAGACCAGACTGGCAGTGTATGCACGAGTGTTGGTGCCAACACTTATGTATGGTAGTGAAAGTTGCGTATGGCAGAAGGATCACAAAAGTAAAATAAATGCGGTAAGGATGAGAGCGTTGCGAAGTATGAGTGGATTAAAACTGAGTGACAGAGTAAGAAATAGTGTGATAAGAGAGCGTTGTGGTATAGAAGAAGATGTAGTTGCTATAATTGAGAAAGATATGCTTAGATAGTTTGGGCATGTAGAAAGAATGAATGAAAGGAGACTGACAAAAAGAATTTATGAGTCATGAGTGAATGCGAAAGTTGGGAGAGGAAGACCAAGGCGAACGTTCCTGGATCAAATCCAAGACATTCAAAATAAGGGCCGACGAACTTGTATGAAAGGTTTAATGAGAATGAAAGAAGCGAAGGAGATATGCAAGGATCGTGGCAAGTGGAAGGACGTTATCTCTGCCTATCTCTATGGGAATGAGGCGTGATGCTATATATGTATGTACCAATTGTAGCAGAACTAATTTCCCAACTACTGAGATTTTATTAACAAAAACCCAATTTTTAAATTGGAACCTGAAGAACTCGTGAACAGTAGATAAACACGCTGATAGACTAACGATGCAATTTTGATGATTTTACGTAATCCAATAGTAATTTTGTATACAGGAATAATTGATTGGAAAAAAAGCAAATACTTGATAAAGTGTTTATTGCCCCTATAAACATTTGCATTACCAGTGGAAGTCCCAAAGTAAGAGCATTGTCGTCTAAAAGGGTTCTTGCAAATATGGCCTCACCGTCTCATTCAACTTCAAGTTATAACTAGACTTTCTAATTAGCTTTCCATTAATAAAGGTTTTAAATTCATTAAATGATATCTCTACAATACCATCTAAGAGTCTATTTTTTGATAGGTCTATCTGAGACTTTATTACGTTTACTATTGATTCAATATCAGTAAGGCTATCACTTTCATCTACAGATACTATATTGTTATTAAAGCCTATTATTGAATATGCAAGTTACTTTGCAGTCACTTTTTAGCTATTACCAGATGACTGAGTGCTGGGATGAAAGCTGGGATTAAAATTATTTATTGTAAACATTTGTATATTTTTTCTTATGGAATCCAGTTGATGGCAGATACAGTCCTGATGTAAGCCTCAATGAGTACATAAGGAATGTAGCTCATCTCCGTGGAACGAAAATCATGTGCGGTGAAGGTGGATGCGGTGCTTGTATAGTAAACATACAAACAGCTCTACCGCCAAATAATGAATTAAAAACATTTGCTGTTAACTCAGTAAGCTTATTTTTATTTATTTATTCTCATAAGAATTGTTTTTGATTGATTAAAATAGTTTGGAAGGATGCATTAAATCGACATACTTACTAAATAATTATTAATATCGAAGAAAAGAAACAAAAGCGAGCTATAGAAAATAATAAAGTAACAAATCAAAAATGTAGTAATTGTGCAACAAATTATCCTAATAATTAGGTAAAATACGAGTATAAATTGGCGTCTTCACTGATTTTGGGCTTTTATATTGATCGTAAAGATAAGTATTGTAATTTACACTATTTTAAAATGAATTCTTATATTTAAGTTAAGCTGAGTTTAATGGTTTTTAATATATTCTAAACAAAGAAATAATAAAACAAATTTCTTATATGGTTGTCAAGTTCATCTTCCTTAGAAAATATTAACTAAGCTTTATTCTATTATCTTTAAAAAAATATGTAATCAATATGCAAATATATAGAATTAGGTGAACCCGCGACTTCGTCTGCGTGGAATGATTTCTGGATAGCATTGGTACCAGAGATATCGTGATGCGTCAATAGATAACACCCCCATAACCACCCTTGCGGTTAAAATTATTATCTGCCCTCTACTCGGCAAAAGTAATATTTCTACCAAATTTTAAGACTCTACACCTTATGATTCCAGAGGAATCGTGATGAATCAATAGGCACTAGGATATATCTTATATATAATTGCAAATTGTTTTACAAATAAGAAACATACCCGCAACGCCCTTTGAGGGTGGAATTTCCTAAAATTTATTTTGATAGTTTCCATTATGTCAAATAAATTCTGACCAAGTTTTACATGCTATAAAAGACATGTTTTGTAAATGTGACTTTGGAATTCTTTTAAATGTAAATATTTGATTTTTTTCATTTAATACTCTGCAACCCCCCGTGCGGGTAGAAATTCGGAAAATCCATTCTTATCTGGCCTATACTTATGATTCCAGAGATTTCCTGATGAGTCAATAGATACCTGAATATATATAAATAAATTAAAAATACCATGAGAATTATTTATAAACAAATTAATGACATTCTGAGGTTTTAAAATAAACTTCATATTTCAGTGTTTAGTATCAATTTTTTCATGTCACGGATGGAATGTAACTACAATAAGAGGCATCGGCAACAGTAGTATAGGATATCATGAAATTCAAAAACGGCTGGCACATTTCAATGGTACACAATGCGGTTATTGTTCTCCTGGATTTGTTATGAGCATGTACAGGTTGAGTAATGTCTAGCTAATAACTAATTATAGATAATTTGTATTAGTAAAATAAAACAAACTATAAATAACAAAACCTATTGCAGTCTTTACAGATCAAAGAATAGAAATGTAACATCGGCAGAAGTTGAAAATTCTTTTGCTAGTAACATATGTCGATGCACTGGTTACCGACCAATAATTGATGCATTCAAATCATTAGCAGTTGACGCTGATGAAGCACTACTGAATAAAGTTAAAGATATTGAGGATTTAGACTCAATTAGTTTTTGTAAAGTTAAAGCTTCAAAAGAATGTTACAATGCTATTAAAAGCTCAAATAAAACACACTCTGGAGATACTTTCAAAGTTGACGATAGTTGGTGTGTAATTGAAAAGCAAAGTAACTCAATGATTATAATAAATAGTGGATCACACACATGGTACAAAGCTTATTCTTTAGAAGATATATTTAAAGTTATGCAAGGTAATAACGATTACAAGTTAGTCGCTGGAAATACAGGACAAGGTATTATAAGACAGTAATACTAGTATATTGTCTAATTATAAAGATCTTAAAGTGTAATAAGTTAATTTTATTTTAGGAGTTAACCAAAGGACAGAATATGCATTAAATATAATTGATATATTTAATGTGTCTGAGTTAAAACAATATGTTTTTGACGTAAATTTAATTTTGGGTGCTGGCATGGCGCTTTCAGATGTGATGGAAGTTCTTAGGAAAGTTTCTATAGCAAACGAAGATTTTAAATATTTAAATGAACTCTGTGATCATTTAGATTTAGTAGCTCATATACCAGTGCGAAATGTAGGTAACTCACTGGAAATCCAACATTTTAAAATTATAGAAATCGTTTGTAAATTTGTTTTCTTTTTACTTTAAGATTGGGACCATAGGTGGCAACTTAATGCTTAAGCACATCGATAATCAATTTCAATCAGATTTGTTTTTACTATTTGAGACTGTTGGAGGAATGATTACAATAGGTAATGCTTTTTACGTATTTTTTCTTTTGGTATTGCCTATATGTTATTATTTTGCATTGATATTTTAGCTACAGAAGTAGGGAAGAACGACACAATCACTTTACCTGAATTTCTCAAAATTGACATGAATGGAAAAGTCATTATAAATGTCATACTTCCACCTTTATCCCAGTGCTGCTCTCTTAAAACTTATAAGGTAAGGTTTTTTCACTCTTTTTTATTGCTAATAGGTATGAGCTTGACAGTAATTTTACCTTTATGAATAGCCAGATGGTGTATCAAAGGGATAGAGTGGCTGTGCGTAGAGGATTATTGGTGCCAACACTTATGTATGGTAGTGAAAGTTGGGTATGACAGAAGAGTTGAGAAGTATGAGTGGATTAAAACTGAGTGATAGAGTAAGAAATAGTGTATAAGAGAACGTTGTGGTAAAAGTAAGATGCAGTGACTAAAATTGAGAAAGTTATGCTTAGATGGTTTGAGCACGTAGAGAGAATGAATGTAGGGAGACCGACAAAAAGGATTTATGAGTCAAGAGTGAATGCGAAAGTTGGGAGAGGAAGACTAAAGCGAACGTTCTTGGACCAAATCCAGGACATTTTAAATATGGGCCAGATCAAGAGTACTCTAAACGAACGAACTTGTATCGAAGGTTTAATGAGAATGAAAAAAGCGAAGGAGATATGCAAGATCGTGGCAATTGGAAGGACATGGTTTCTGCCCATCCCTATGGGAATGAGGCGTAATGGTAAACGATGATACGTCTAAGATGGAAAGACTCAAACAAATTAGAAAATGCAATTTCCTCTATATTCTAATCTGTTTTGCCAGATCCGAAACAAGAACCTTTGCTATCGAAACGGGTTCCCTCATATTGCTCCAGCTAAGCCGCAAATATCGTCATTAGTGTTATGTTTTATGTACCATTGCCTCATCAATATTTTATATTGTTATAAGAGATTTAGCTAATTATTTTAATTTACTAAGGTATATGATTGTCTTTTAGATTATGCCACGAGCACAAAATTCCCATGCGATTATCAATGCTGGATATTTGCTAAAATTTCATCACAATTCTTATTTACTAGAAAGTGCTACAATAGTTTATGGAGGAATATCACCAAATTTTATCCACGCGCAAGGAACTGAAAACTTGTTAATTGGAAAAGATCCGTTTACCAATGAAACTTTGCAATTAGCACTAAAAAGTCTACAAGACGAACTTCAACCCGAAGAAAATCTACCAGAACCTTCTATAGAATACAGAAAAATGCTTGCAATTAGTTTATTTTATAAGGTTAATATTGCCACACTAATAATTTAATTATATTTTTAAGAAAAGTTATTATACAGTCGCCTTAATTCTTACATTTCTGCTTTAGTTTATCTTTCAATTTCCATTTATTTTTATCCGAAAGCAATAATATCGGCTTTGCATGCTTATATCATAATGTAGTTATAATTTTCTTAATTTGTATCGTCTCTGCAATAAAGTGATTTCTTTCTCCCTTCCTCTTTAAATTTACAGGCAATTATATACCTATGCCCTGACTTCAAACTAAATCCAATTTATAAATCTGGTGGAAACGTATTTAAGAGGATTACATCAAAAGGAAGTCAAAGTTTTGATACGGATGAAAATGTTTGGCCATTGAATGAACCTGTACCAAAATTAGAAGCACTTGTTCAATGTGCTGGTGAAGCAGAATTTTCTGATGATATTCCAGTAATGAAAGATGAGGTCTTCGGTGCATTTGTGACAGCAGATATTATTCCCGGAAGTATTATAAGTGGTTTTGAAACAAGCGAAGCATTTGTAAGCAACCCTATTTTTTTCGTACAAAGAAATAATTTCTTTTCTAATTCAACAAATGTTACAGAAATAAAATGAGGCGTTATCTTAATTACATCGCTTACTCAGACGTAAGGGTAGATAATTTATTTTTACATAGCCTTATCTACTGAGTTATTATTACGTATTTTCTATTTTAGATCTACCTATAAAATCTAATTTTGTAACTACAAAAACTGCTTTTTCAGTCTACTTGAATAAAGTACTCACCTGTCCTGGATTTAATACCCAGTCAGCCAAATTTGAGAAACTCTATTTTCTAATTTATCTCGGTCTCGGTCGGTTTGGTGGGAGGTTTGGACTTGTCTTGTTACCAATTTCCCAGCAAAAGTGAACCAAAGTAAAAAATCGTTAGTACGGTGTGAAGAATTTAAAACCTCTGACCAACATCGATTCTATCTTAGACTGTAACAGTAATAATAATAAAAGCCTTTATTACAAAAACTAAATACATTTTTTTTAAATATACAAGCCGAACATAATATTTTGATACGGGTCTGTTTGCCCAATATTGGCAAAGGAATTTTCCAACTTCTTCCATTTCTCTCTCTTCCTTGCTAGTCTCGACCACGTTCCCCCACCCACTGCTTTCAGATCGTCTTCCTATCTAAGGTATGGTCTGCTTCGATTGCGTGTTCCATATTTTGGAGACCAGTATAAAACTGTTTCGCTCCATTTATTTGCTCCTCGTGCTATATGTCCCGACCATCTCCATTGTTTTGTAATTGTATTAGTAACGTTTTCAGTTTTTGTTTTTTTCTTATTGATGCGCTCCTCAGTCTTTTTAGTTTCAAGCTTTAAAAGTGTTAACCGAAAGATTATAACATTACCTACCATCAAATGTAATCACAATCAAGCGCAAACTTGTTAATAATAAAACCCATATGCTTAAACTACGTGTCAGATGCTACAAAACTAATTTGTCTTATATTATTTCAGAATATTTCTGGAGTTTCTGGATTTTATACTTCCAAAGATATACCTGGAAATAATTCATTCACAC
The DNA here is from genome assembly GCA_015832385.1 of Elymnias hypermnestra. NCBI lineage: Eukaryota > Metazoa > Arthropoda > Insecta > Lepidoptera > Nymphalidae > Elymnias > Elymnias hypermnestra. The sequence continues at coordinate 308,821 of JACTOM010000932.1, read as the reverse complement.
CAACTAAAATACCATTCATGGTTAGCGATGAAGAAATTCTATGTTCAAGAAAGGTGATGTATTTCGGACAGCCAGTAGGAATCATTATAGCTGACCGAGAATATACAGCGAAAAAAGCTGCAAAACTTGTCAAAATATTTTACTCTTCTGTAAATGCAAAGAAACCACTTTTAACTATTGATAGTGTTATTGAATCTCCAGAGATAAATGAAAGAATGTCTAGTAATCAGATTATAGAGCCAAAAGAAATTGGTGACGATGTAAAGTATGTCTTAAGTGGAGAATTAAAATTAAAAGGACAATATCATAATCATATGGAAGTGCAGACATGTGTCGTCATTCCTACTGAAGATGGCTTGAACGTTTATTCATCATGTCAGTGGTTGGATTTAACAAACGTTGCTATTTCTGAATGTCTTAATATCCCAGTTAACAGGTATTGTGTTCCTAAATTCAACTTTATTTCAAGATTCATTATAATCGTATAAATACGCTGTCCTTCATTTAGCAAACCTTCTTTTAGATTACAAGTACATGAATTTTGATCTTTAATTCTTTTAGTATCGAATCAAAAATACAGGTTGAAATCAACACTACACAACGCTACAAAAACAAGTTTACATTTGATTGTCGCAGAACTCCCTTTGTTATATATATTAAGTAGTATTAAGTTTCTTATTGGGATTACTTTTCGTCCGGTATATTACTTATACAACATCGATTTCGTTTTCTTAAACGAGGAATCTGTAGTACGTCTATCGTGATTTTTAATACATATAATTTATGAAAAACTTCTTTTAGTATGTTTAAGTTGGAATATTGTTCTTTTAATAATTTATAATTTGTTTCATGATCCATTACTATAACATTACAGTATTTTAGTACAATTCTCGAAGATCTCAATACAATGCTCGATGACCTCAGCAGAGTTTCTCAACAGGTGGGCCTGAAAATGAACATGGATAAGACGAAAATTAAGTCTAATATCCATGTACAGCCTCAACCAGTCATCGTTGAGAACTCAGCTCACGAAATTGTTGACGAGTACTACACATACCTGGGTCAACCGCCGAATCCAACTAGGTTGGGCTGCGTTCGGGAAGTTACGCCAGATATTTTCGTCCGATAACCCTCAGTGCCTGAAGACCAAAGTCTACGAACAGTGATGACCTACGGTTCTGAGACGTGGTCGCTGACTATGGGCCTCCTGCGGAAGCTAAGAGTCATTCAGCGTGCGATGGAGAGGGCTATGCTCGGAGTTTCTCTACGCGATCGAATCAGAAATGAAGAGATACGTAGTAGAACCAGAGTCACCGACATAGTCCTACGAATTGCGAACCTGATGTGGCAGTGGGTGGGGCACATAGTCAGAAGAACCTATGGATGTTGGGGACCGAAAATGCTGGAGCGGCGACCCCGCACCGGACGGCACAGTGTAGGCAGGCCCCCCACAAGGTGGACTGGCGACTTAAAGAGGGTCGCCGGTACCCGCTGGAGCCAGGTAGCGCAAGTTCGGGCCTTATGGACGTCATTACGTGAGACCTATGTCCAGCAGTGGACGTCCATCGGTTGAAACGACGACGACGACGACGAAGATTTCAGTACGTCTTCATCTGTTTATGATTATTACTTGTTAAAGATCACTAAAATACATTTTTCATTATTTTGCAAGCCTTTTTTAGGACCAAATAAATTGGCCTTTTGTATTGGCACAAGAATCACTTAACTTAAGGTTAATCTTAACTAATATATTGCAAGTTAAAAATAGTATAATGTTTCTTTGGCAATTATCCACCCAAAGCCCTTGGACTTCTATATTTTGTTAATGTGAACATTTGTGAGTTTGGATGGGTATTTGCTGCTTTAAGAAAAAAATCCTGGTAACATTGCCCTGTGATTTCATTATTAGTAGCAACTTACACATTAAAATATCACATAGAGTATATATAAAATTATATTATCTATTGTAGAATAAACGTGATAGTCAGAAGAGTGGGTGGAGGTTACGGAGGTAAAATATCTCGTTCATGTCAAATAGCATGTGCAGCGGCATTAGCTGCACACTTAACAAGAAAACCCTGTAGATTTGTATTACCTTTGATAACAAATATGAAGTCAATTGGTAAAAGATTACCTTTAAATAGCAAATTTGAGGTAAGTCTTGGGATGTAAAAACAATATTGCTTTGTTTCTTATAATTTACTTATTGCTGTACTACTTGAGAATACGTAGCACGATTTGGTCATTTTTATTTATCTTAATTTTTTTTCTATACTTAAGTCGTAAATTTTAATATCTTATTTGAAAGAGGAAGAGATGTTTAAGCCTTTAAGGCTTAAATTTATTTTCTTAATAACGAAACTTAGTAGTAGTTAACCATTAGATGTTACAAACCACTTACTCTAATGTTAAAGGTTAGACAAAATTTTGGATAACGAAGCAATTATGAAGATATCCCAGACAAGAATTCTTAATTATTTTTTAATTAAGCAATTGCCACGGTATCCTATTCAAGATTTTAAAAATCTATATTCCAAACTTTTAAACACTAAAATCTTTTTAAAAATGTTGTTGCGACCAAGTTTTCTGTAAAATTAAATTTGTGTTTAGGTAGGCGTGAATGAAGATGGAGTTATTCAGTATCTAAAAACAACTTTTCATCAAGACCATGGATACTCATTTAACGAAAATATATCGGTTAGAACTATAGCCCATTTCTACAGTTGTTACAATCCAAAACGTTGGCGAATTGAGTCAAACAGTGTTATAACTGATACACCTTCAAACACGTTTTGTAGATCTCCATGTATGTATTAAAATCTACATATATATACTCGCTGATCTTCCCCAATTATTCTGCATACACTTGTTATTTCAGCATCAACAGAAGGAATCGCAATGATCGAAAATATAATGGAATATATAGCTTACAATATTGGTAAAGATCCAATACAAGTACGTCTTTCCAATATGGAACCAGACAATCCATTACCAGATATGATATACCAATTAAAAAACGATTCCGAATATAATGCACGTTATGAGGAAATAAATATATTTAACAAACAAAATCGATGGAGGAAAAGGGCTTTGAAAATAATGCCTATGACATTTGAGATATATTACTTTGGAAATTATAACTCTATTGTGTCTATTTATCATTCTGACGCTTCAGTAGTCATTTGTCATGGTGGCATCGCTATGGGACAAGGGTTGAATACAAAAGTTGCTCAAGTATGTGCTTATATATTCGGTATACCTTTAGATAAAATCAGTGTTAAACCAACAACAAGTTACGTATCTCCTAATGCAATGGTCACTGGTGCAAGCATAGGTAGTGAATGTGTCGCTTTTGCTACAAAAAAAGCTTGTGAAATAATCCTAGATAGACTAGCACCTATCAAAGATAAAGGTACTTTTTCTTGGGAGGAACTTATTTCGAAAGCATATGAAGAAGGTGTTAATTTACAAGCTACATATATGTATTCATCTAAAGATGATTTGAAACCTTATAATGTATATGCAGTTTGTGCTTTAGAAGTAGAAGTAGATGCGCTTACTGGTAACCATGATGTTAGAAGAGTTGATATACTAGAAGATACTGGACGAAGCTTAAGCCCTATGATTGATGTTGGACAGGTAATGTACATTATTATAGATGAATAAATAAATGCTTTAAAAACCTTTAAATTATAGATCCTGTCAAAGTTTGAACACCTTAGAATAAACAATGTTTAAAGATAGTTTTAATTTCATAAACATAGATAGAGGGAGCGTTTGTAATGGGTCTAGGTTACTGGACATCAGAGAACCTAGTCTACGACCAAACTACTGGAGAGCTGCTTACAAACCGTACGTGGACTTATAAACCACCAGGAATTAAAGATATACCGGCTGACATGAGGATATACTTCCGCAGAAACGCCGGAAATGAACATGGGGTACTTCAATCTAAAGGTATGTATAATATAATAAAAGAGAGCTATGCTGATCTAAATACTCATGTGTCATTTCTTACACACTTGGAGTTTTCCATTCTTCTATAATCTCTAGTGATGAGTAAGTTTAGTAATAAGGAGATCACCAAATGTCGGCCATTCTGGATATACTCTTGGCAGTGCGAAGGTGCGTATTGTGGCAATTTTTGGAACTTTATGAAGGGAAAGCTGTGTCATTTTGAGGGAGACAGGGAATCTCTTATTACTAATAAGTATCTATGTTTATAAAAAGGTAATTAGCAGCCCACTAGCATTAACATTCTACTGCTGAATACAGGCATCATCACTGATAGGACAGAAAGATTTTAGAGCAAAGACCAACCACATTACTCGACTGAGGGATACTAAGCATAGTACACAATAGCACTCACTATTACTTCACTCTCATAGTCCGATGTAACGGCAATCTGACACGACCGGAGACAGATCAGGCGCAGGATCGACAGCTTAAAGTTTTTGAATTTACCCGATCCGGTATTCGAACTCAGGACCTCATATCTGTAGCAAAACAAGCTGACCAATAGACCAATAAGGCAGTAAATAAATTAAGAGTTAATTTTCAGCTACTGGGGAACCAGCTTTCTGTTTAGCAACAATCATTTTACACGCTTTTCGTGAAGCGGTCCGGAGTTCCAAGCTCGATGCAGGCTATCCAGATCAGTGGGTTGAAATAGGTAAGTGTTTTAACTTAATTTATGCAAATAATACTAATCAAAATTCAAATTCAGAAATTTTTTATTCCTTTACATCAATTTTAAATCGACAAATACATTTCATCCTCACATTTCAATGTAGGACTGATGATAATATTAAAGAACGACTTGCAATCTAAAGTTGCGAGGGTTCCTTCGCAAAATTATAGTACGATTTTTCAATTAATAAATATACATCGCGCCTCTTTCCCATAGGGGTAGGCAAAAACCAAGTCCTTCCACTTGTCACGATCCTGGCATATCTCTTTCGCTTCTTTCATTCTCATTAAACCTTTCATACAAGTTCGTCGGTTTAGATTACTCTTGACCGGGCCCTTATTTAAAATGTCCTGGATTTAGTCCAGGAATGTTCGCCTTCGTCTTCCCTTTCCATCTTTCCCATTCACTCTTAACTCATAAATCCTTTTTGTCGGTCTCCTTTCATTCATTCTCTCTAAGTGCCCAAACCATCTAAGCATACCTTTCTCAATTTTAGTCATTACATCTTATTTATCTCACAACGTTCTATAATTACACTATTTCTTACTTTGTCACTCCATTTCAGTCCACTCATACTTCTCAATGCGCTCATCTCTTCTCCATTTATTTTACTTTATGCTTGTTCTGACATACCCAACTTTCACTACCATACATAAGTGTTGGCACCAACACTCCTGCATGCACAGCCAGTCTAGCCCTTTGAGACACCATTTGGCTATTCATAAAGGCGCGCAGGGCACCATTTACCATATTTATTTTAACTTAATTTATGCATATAATACATCACTTTTTAATCGTCAAATACATTTCATCCTCACCTTTCAATGTAGGGCTGATGATGATATTAAATAACGACTTGCAAATTTAAAGTTTCCAGGGTTGCTTCGCAAAATTATAGTACGATTTTACAATTAATATATATATATAGCATCACGCCTCTTTCCATAGGAGTAGGCAGAGACCATGTACTTCCACTTGCCACGATCCTTCGCTTCTTTTATTCTCATTAAACCTTTCATACAAGTTCGTGGGCTTACTCTTGATAACGTTCTCTTATCACACTATTTCTCACTTTGTCACTCCATTTAAGTCCACTCTTACTTCTCAATGCTCTCATCTCCACTGCATTATTTTACTTTTATGGTTCTTCTGCCATACCCAACTTCACTACTATACGTAAGTGTTGGCACCGTCAAAAAGCATAACCTTCGTCTTGTTTACATTCACTTACATTCCTTTCCTTTTCAAAGCTTCGCTCATAATATTTACCATCTCCTGAAGCTGATAATCCAAGTATTAATATCGGGTTGATTGTAATTAAGTGACATCTCTAGAACGTCTTCTTCTTCGTCGTCTTACCATTCATTGAATTGCTAATTTTATGCAGCCTACTAAAATTTATCATTATATTTTTGTTTGTTATCTTATATGAGTTTCAATTCTTTTTATTCTCAAATTGAAATTAAAATCTCTTTATTATTCATGTAAGCTTTGACAGCACTGTCGAATCATCAAATACACAAATTTTCTCTTATTATTTCCAGTATATGACTGACCTTGAGATCTAAAGTCCTAAATAAAACTTGATCTAATATACTTTTATCTCATCATCCCATGCCTTTTTATCGTGTCAGTAATCATTTAAATTTTATCATTTTTCAATTAGTGTTCTTCAAATAAAGGTGTTGTTTTTAATCGGTGACATTTTTATACGTCTTCTGGTATCATAGAAACTGTTTATATTAATGCATTGTTAATTTATTTTTAATTATTTAAGTAATTTGAAGTGCCGTCCCGTTTTACCAAGTATCAATTGTATAATGTATCTTAGTTATATTAAAATTACTATTTTGACAGTGGCTCGCTGGTGCAGTGTTGCGAGTATTCGCTTTGGTAGCAGAGGTGCTGGATTCCGGTACGATGTAGCCTCCACAAGAGGTAAATTCCCTCTTACCAGATTAGCGCGCTTCCATCTTAGACTGTATTATCATTTACCATCTGATGTGAGCACAGTGAAATGCCAATCTGTCAGCAACAATAAAAATATGCTTTCATTCATTGTTTCAGGCATACCATGTACAACAGAGAATATCTTCATGGCACACGAACATAAGATAGAACATTTTTTATTACAATAACTGAACTTATAAGGACTTATGGAAATGGATAGTATTTCAATTTAAAATATGTTACAAGATGTCTTGGTTATGTATATAATGTATTGTTTTCATCATACCTGTATCGAAAGATGGTACTTTCGGCGTTATATCGTGTTGAAAAAGTTTTTCCCTGACATGAGCCGTCGTCGTCAACCTCGCTTCAACCAATGGATATCCAGTGCTGGGCACAGGTCTAACGTAATGATGTCCACGCTACACGATCTTGCGCCGCCTGGCTCCAGCGGCTTCTAGGTCCATCTTTTTTTCTCTTCCTACAGCGGGAGCTGCCACTTCAGCACCTTCGGCCCCCAACGTCCATCGGTCCATCGGATTATGTGCCGTGACCATTCCCACTGCAAATTCGCGATTCGTTTGACTATGTAGGTGACTTTGGTTCTGCTACGGATCTCCTCATTTCTGAAGAGACAAATTCCGAGCCATAGCCGTCTTCATCACACGCTTAGTGACTCTAAGCTTTCGAATGAGACCCATAGTCAGCGACTACGTTTCGGAGCCGTAGGTCATCACTGGCAACACGCACTGTTCGAAAAGCTTCGTCTTCAGGCACTGAGGGATATCGGACGAGTTGGATTCGGCGGTTGACCTCTTTCTCGAAATTAAACCTACCTAGCTGGACTATATGTCCCAGGTATGTGTACTCGTCAACAATTTCGAGAGCTGAGTTCTCAACGATGACTGGGTGAGGCGTTACATGGATATTAGACATAATTTTCGTCTTATCCATGTTCATTTTCAGGCCCACCTGTGGAGAAACTCTGCTGAGCTCATCGAGCATTGTATTGAGATCTTCGAGAGTTTCTATAATGACCACGTCATCGGCAAACCGTAGATGAGTGATGTACTCGCCATTGATGTTGATGCCCAGCCTGTTCCACTCCAAAAGCTTAAAAATATTTGACAATTTCTTTTGCTGCGTTATTAACTTAAATCTTCTCACGTTTCATTAGAACTTATTTTCTTTAAGTTACATAAAATATTTTTAAGTTTTGCAGTTGTGTTGTGTTTTTGATTGAATAATATGATTTTAAACTTTATTGTTTACCTTTTTATCGAACTTTCCTTCTCGATCTAATGAGAAATTGTTGTTGAATGTTATTATCAACATAATCATTACTTTCGGGCCTAGGTGCGTAATATACTATCAATATATTTTATTTATCTTGACCATAACATATACGTGTCTGTGTATTGTTTCCAGATAAACTAGAATTATTTTTATTTAATTTTATATAAAGCTCTAATACCTGCGAATAATATAGCCAATATTACCCCCAAAACTGGATAGATAAGTAGAATAACATTTCCATTTTTGGCAGTAGCAAATTATTGTGTAAAGAAATATAATATTTACATACTAATACAATGTGTAACTGCCCCATTGGTCCAGTGGTAAACATGTTCGACTACAGACATGAGGTCCTCGGTTCGAGTCCCGGGTCGCGCCAATTCAAAATCAATATTGAGTTTTCTTTTAAGAATTGCTCAATATTTGCCCGAAGTTGGGAAGTTGGCGCTGTGATCCACCCCCGTGCCTCGGAGAGCACGTTAAGCCGTCGGTAGTGCGCCTGATCTCTCTCCGATCCTGTCGGACTGCCGTCACGTCGGATTATGAGTGTGAAGGAATAGAGAGTGTACTAGTGTACTTTGCTCACAAACCCTCGCTCCTCGGAGTGAGGAAGCCTGTGCCCAGCAGTGGGACGTTAATGGGCTGCTATTTACTTTTTTTTACAATGTTAAAAAGCTGAGGATATCGTTTGATTGAATCTCAAGAACTATTCGTTCGAAAAAGATTTGCTACTTTGATAAATGGGCAATCTAACACTAAGAAATCTTTTAGAACGAATAGTTCTTGAGTCAGATCATATCATGATCAGTAAAAGTGAAGCAGCAATTAAAAATGTTACAAAAACAGAAGGAATGTATTCCCTTTGAGATTTGGTAAAAAAAGTTCTGAAATAAAGTTCGCCAAAGTATGTGTGTCTGTCTTTTAATGTTGAATCATTTTAACCTACTTGTGGTAGTAAAATTTAGGCCTGTATTTCTGGCCCTCTAACAGTTTTATGTGATCCAAAATTCAGCTTATTATATCAAACAAACGAAACTCGGAATAATACTGTAGATCCTACGAGATTAAATCCTTCAATAAACCATAAACATGGAATATATGATAATCTCATTGTATCAAAAAAGCTTACTACCTTTGTATCTTTCTAGGAAATGCTTTTATACTGGATACATAATCTTCTTTTCCAATGTATGTGACTTCCAAGAGATCCCTTACCCATGTTATACACTTAGAAATAATAGTAAAACATTGTTTATTGAAAACACGTCTTCGTAGAGTAATGAAGATTTTTTTTAATGGTAAGTGATCTAAATTAAAATATGCTTTATAATATTCTAATAACATGAGGGTCAAAAAGCACTTTTAAATCGTCATTAGTCTGTCTGTAACAAATCTACCACCGGTTTGGAAAGTAGATTCCGCTGAGAAGAAACCAACAAGTAACTTATGGGCTACTCCTTTAAACATTGTTTTTGTAGGTTATAATGTGTTTAGCTTTCATGTGCACCGTTGCAAATGGACATCTGCAGCTCCAGGGGAACTCTGGCAGGAGATCATTCATGGGAGCTGCGGGCAGAAGTTCTTGCAGCCGACTGACAGTACAGCTCGTACGCAAGAATAAGAGAACGACTGCCTAATGGCGAGGAAGCACAGAGGATTAGTATACAGCCTTAATCCAAAGGTAAAAAGAGGTGGAAATAGTTATCCAGAGAATATCAATCACCCCCCTACAGAATAGTCTAGTTTTTGACAGGGCATGGCTGTTTTAGTAAATGTCTTCACCAGATTTTCCCCTGCGAGGAATCGGCCATCTGCCACGAGTGTGGAGCCCTGTAGACCCGGTACACCACGTATTCGCAATGTGTTCCACCTGTCGATCTCGTAGGGACCCTCTTGTTAACGAGACTTCGTTGACGCAATGGCTGCTAACGAGACGGGCATGGTGAGCAGGTGCCTCCTTTTGGGAATCTGTTATATCGCTAAAGGGTGAAGCAATGCCGACAGCCCTCGCACGTTCAGACTGAGGAAACGTGGCAGCAGGATGCGTAGGTTTGCGCATCTCCTTCCCCCTCCATGAATCATCGGTATGATATGGCTGCATCCGGAGTATCAGAGTAGATTGTCTAGGTATACCTCTGGAGCTCCACATTTTGCAAGTCCACTGGAAAAAATCGACCAAACCAAATCGTTAAAGGCGTAAAGGCGTAAACAATATTTTAGGCGGTACCTATTTAAGTAACTCTTCTGAGCCTCACTGTGATAAATTTTAGAGAAGACACAGGGGAAACTAACGGTTCTTTGGTGATCCAGAGTCCCTTTTATTGGTCAATTGAATCCAATCAAAGGAACTTAATATGGGTATTTAGAAATTGAACCGAGTGACTGATTTGAAAGCATTGCTGTTCAAGCGGTCGGACAGTTTAGATCTATTTAAAAGACACTGTTACTCCGTTGTACTAATTTACTTGGGGGGTGGGGGGAGGGTGATGTCACAGTTCTTTTAAAAATCCGCCAGAAAGGGAGACCTTTCGTCATATATGTCTAAATTTCATGAGTCAGTTCTATAACTTCTTTTTAATTACATAATGTTATCGTGTTTTATTTCAAAAACAATTAAAAAATGAGAACAATTAATTATAATCGATGATTTCCACTATATTATTGATACATAAGAAGTATTTTCCGTAGCAGTTGCTTCGTCAGCAAAAGTCCCTGGTTCAGTTCCATTTACTTTCTAAAATGTTTTATATTAGATTTAATCGAGTATCGATAGTATGCTATTTCTAAGTCTATAACAAAGTAGAACAAGCTCGATATTAAATTGTTTGAAAATGGGAAAAAGAACTAGCGCAGATACGTTTTAAAGTAAAAGTTTTAGTCAAATTAAATGAAAGCTAATTTATTATGAATTTTAATTAATATAACAAATTCTAATAACAAAAGATCCTGCTCCTCCATTTGATGAATCTATTAACAAAAAACTGTATGATATTTTCCACGACGCAAGTAAAACAGCTGATGAACAGGGCCGCATTGGCCTTGACTGCTTTGCCGACGCATTTCGCTTTATCCTCACTCCGGGGCCGGCTGTAATGCGACATGTGATACATGGACGCAAAAAAAAGTGACGGAAAAGTCATAGTCAGTCTCCAACCTATCAACAATAAAAAACATAGAGGCCTTTACATTGATGCCTAATTGCTTCTTGAATACTTTGATATTTACGTCTGTAATGATTTTTTAAAAACGTTACTTCAATACATTTAACAAAAACTCACAAGTAAATACCGCACTTCTTTTGAATAATGCCATAAAAAAAGTTGTACTTGTGTTTTTTAAAGAGGATGACGTAAATCAAAAACACGACTGTTACAACATTTACGATGTACTTGCTGATGTAGTAATGCGAAATTTATTTTCTATTAAAGGTGTTGGGTTCAATTTGCAGCAGGAGATATTTGGAAACTTTAGTTTTCTAAATCAAATTTATCAAAGTCTTAACTTGTTGAAGGACTCGATAATTATTACCTTACCAGCAAAGACGTGCCAAAACTTTTAAGAAGTACCCAACCTCTAGACAGATTAGAACGCTGCCATATTATACTGTATCATAACTTCTTCTTCTATATGTCCCTCTCCGACTAACGAAGGTTGGCAGTCAGTTCTCCATATTTGGCTTTGTCCCTCGCGAGGCTAAATAGTTTAGCGGCACTAGCGATCCCGATCCAGTCCCTGATGTTGCGCAACCAGGACTTCCTCTTGCGGCCAATCCGCCTCTTGCCAGCCACTTTGCCCATCATTATTAGTTGTAAGAGTCCGAACCTGTCATGTCTCAGAACATGTCGCAGATACGCAACCTTCTCCTTTTTGACGGTCTTCCAAAGTTCCCGCTGACAATCCATTCGTCGTACCATAACTTACCATCAGATAAAAACAAAGTCCTAGAAGTGTAAAGATAGAATAGAGAATAAATATCTTGGGTGGACTTTCAAGGTTTCAAGGTCCGTTTAATACATGCATACACATACATAGCGTCATGCCTCATTCCCTTCGGGGTAGGCAGAGACAACATCCTTCCACTTGCCACAGTTGCATATCTCCTTCGCTTCTTTCATTCTCATTAAACCTTTCATACAAGTTCGTCGGTTTAGAGTACTCTTGACCTGGCCGTTATTTAAAATGTCCTGGATTTGGTCCAGGAAGAACGTTCGCCTTGGTCTTCCCCTTCCAACTTTCGCATTCACTCTTGACTCATAAATCCTTTTTGTCAGTCTCCTTTCATTCATTCTCTCTACATGCCCAAACCATCTAAGCATACCTTTCTCAATTTTAGTCACTACGTCTTCTTTTATACCACAACGTTCTCTTATCACACTATTTCTTACTCTGTCACTCAGTTTTAATCCACTCATGCTTCTCAACGCTCTCATCTCTACCGCATTTATTTTACTTTTGTGATTCTTCTGCCATACCCAACTTTCACTACCATACATAAGTGTTGGCACCAACACTCCAGCATGCACTGCCAGTCTAGCCCTTTGAGACACCATCTGGCTATTCATAAAAGCATGCAGAGCACCATTTACCATATTCCCTGCATTCACTCTCCTTTCGATATCACTTTCACATGTTCCATCTTTTGTAAATTTAGATCCCAAGTATACAAATTCTTTCACCTCTTCCACTTGTTCCCCATCTATCAAAATATTGCCATTCATCATAGATTCATCTCGTTCAAAAAGCATAACTTTCGTTTTGTTTACATTCACTTTCATTCGTTTCCCTTTCAAAGCTTTATTCATAATATTTTTGCATTTCCTGTAATTCAGAGAATGTTTATAAAACTGTATTTTCTAATGTCTCATACTCTAAGGTGGATGAGAATCTTCAGCCGTGGTTATTTACCACCGTACCATCAAAGATGCAAATGAAACAGGATCCCTTACGATGCTTTATGAAAGGCAAGTGCTAACTTGTCAGCAATAAAATAAATTAAGCGTGGTGTGCTTACAACAATCGAGCACCTCACGCTTTTGTAAAGTAAAGTAATTGTCTTTAATCACTTTAATAAACATATTAAAATTATATACTATTTAATTTTGTCTTATATTTACGCGTCCCTTATCGTTAGGTAAGAAGATAGTCAAGTGCAAGTGCAGTGTAAAGTTTGAAGCGTGGGGTGCTTATAAATCTCACACTTATAATTTTACTCACGCACAAACGTAGTTTTGCCTTTCTTTAATGCGATTCTTAAGGGTTTTTAACCATTTGTTTGGTGGCACTTCTTAGATACAAGTTAAGGGAAAAGCCTCAATCCAGATTTCTCCGTATTTTCACGGTATCAGAAACTACGCGAGCGACACCACAGGAACTATGTAGTTTGTTATATAGCGTTTGTTACATGCGTTTATGTTTTATAGGTATATAATATATCTGTACTCACGTTTACCATTATAAGCCGACGATGTCATATCATTCATCACTTTATAACATAACACCGACCGCGAAAGTGTAAAAAAATTATACTTCCTTTTTTAATAGGATAATAATTGACTATTACATCTGATTTCTTTAAAAACATATTTAAATCTTGTAATTTTAAAACGCCATTAAGTGACGCAAACAATAAGTTAACAATCATTAATATTTGTTATTTAAATCGACTGGATTTATTAATTTTGATTTAAAAAAAACTGTGATTTTGAAACGCGATTAAGTTTTAAACAAAAATAAGTTATCAATTATTATTATTTGTAATTTAAATCGTCTGGTTTTATGTTTATTCATATTTTAAACTTGTGATTTTAAAACGCGAGTGTTACATAGAAAAAAGTTATCAATCATTATTAGTTATAATATAAATCCTGATTTTATATTTTTTCATATGTAAACATGATGATTTTAAAACATTATTAAGTGTCACATAAATAATAAGTCATCAATCATTTTATTTGTTATTTAAATCGTGTGGTTTTATATTTAAAAATGATAATTTAAAAACGGTATTTAGTATCATATAAATAATAAGTTATCAATCATTATTATTTGTTATTTAAATCGTGTGGTTTTATATTTCAAAATGATAATTTAAAAAGGTTTTTAAGTGTCCCACAAGGAATAAGTTATCAATCATTACTATTTGTTATTTAAATCTTTTGGTTTTATATTTTTTTATATCTAACAATGGTGATTTTAAAACTCTATTAAGTGTTAAACAAGGAATAAGTTAACAATCATTAATATTTGTAATTTAAACAAATTTAAGGTATTTAATACAAAAAACTATGTTTATTGAATTGAAAACAATGATATGTTAAAGTTTTCAAGGTGACTATATTTATTAAGGTAAATATTTCTTTTTTTTTCGTAGACATAAATAAAGTTGATTCAATAGTGTTCACTTAAACGTAATAAGTTTTTGTTGATAACATTTTTTTTACTGTTTTATTACAGGAATAAATTATTTGTATTTAATGTTAAATATATTTTGTAATATAAATGGTGATTTCAAATCAATTGTGAGGATTCCGGTTTATTTTGAATATGTATTCTTAGACGTAATACAAGTTATAAATCATTAATATCACAAATTGCTTTCCGATTTTATTTCAGTTATTTATTCTAAATTGTCTTTATTTGATTCTTAATCGAGTGTAACTTTTTGGAAATCTAATTTATTTTTAAATAAATAGTACTGATATTGTTGTAATAAAATAAATTCTGATTGTAGATTATTAAATCGTGTTTAAATTTAACTATAAAAGGATTTTTAATTGTTTCCAATGAAAAAATTATCTTCTTAAAGTAAAAAGGAGTTTGGTGTTTCAAAATGACAACAGTTTTGTTCAAAATCAACGGAATCCAATACGAGGGTGAGTATATTTTATTGTTGACAGGTTAGCGCTTGTCTGTGATCACATCTGATGGTAAGTGATGATACAATCCAAGATGGAAACGCGTTAATTTGGTAAGAGTACACAAATCTCTTTGCTTGGCAGTACGTCTTTGCTGGTAGAGTGTTAACTAGCCACGGCTGAAGCCTTCCATCAGTCTAAGTAGTAAGTAAGTAAGTAGCAGCCTATTAACGCCCCACTGCTGGGCACAGGCTTCCTCGCTTCAAGGAGCGAGGATTTTTAGAGCATAGACCCACCACGTTGCTCCACTGCGGATTGGCAGGCATAGTACCCAACAAGTCAGAGATCAGGCGCAGGACCGACGGCTTAACGTGCTCTCCGAGGCCCGGGGGTGGATCACACTGACAACTTCCCAACTTCGGGCAAATATTGAGAAAATCTTTATAGAAAACTCAATATTGATTTTGAATTGGCCCGACGCGGGACTCGAACCCAGGACCTCATGTCCGTAGTCGAACATGCTAACCACTAGACCAATGAGGCAATTCTAAACACATCAGTCTAAACTTAGACAAATTAGAAAATGCAATTCCCTAAATCCTACCGGGGATTTAACCAAATACCTCTGCTAGCAAAGCCAGGCCGTTTACAGGTATAAATAATTATATTACTTATTTATGTATACTATAAAAGTTGTAATATATGTTTTTATTAAGGCTTCACTGTATACAGTCACACTTTAAGAATTCAAAGTGAAACTTCTTTGGCAAACTAATTTTTAAGTGTTGTTTATATATTTATACAAATCTAAAACTTTAACGAATTTAATTGTCATTAAAATATTAAAAGTGTCGAAAATTAATACAAGTAATTAAATTAATAAATTAAGTGACGAGTGAAAATAAAAATGCCACGTGTTTTTTGTCAATATTAGAAATTATTAATTAAATTTTGGTTTTGAATTTAAACTTTAGAAAAGGGAATTTTTGAACTATTTTATATTTTACTAGCGTCCCATCCCGGCTTCGCACGGGTAGACATAAATAGGTACAGATATTTAAGTTATGAGCATGATAATTAAAATGACCATGAATTGACAAATATTAGAGAAGTGTGATACCTATTACTGAAACTAAGTAGCTCTGAAAAGAACTTTTTAAGTTACGCAAAAAAATGTGTTAGAAACCCTCGAAATATTCAATGTAGCTTGCGTCCACTGCGTAAGGTAACCTAGTTCATAATGGTGCACTTCCCCTCTCTCGTCGAGTTAGTTATTCGATGCGCTGCGTGGCGGCCGCCGCCGGCATGTATTTTTATTTTAATTTCGTGATATCTTTTCAATGGAATATCCGATTTCAATAATCATAAAAGTAATCATCAGGTGTTGAGACAGTTGTTGTTGTTTTCTTGCCCTTATCCCACTAGGGTCGGCACAGCATGTTTCCTTTCGCCACTTCACTCTATCCGCTGTCATTTCTACATTCACACCCTTAATACACATATCCTCTTTCACACAATTCATCCACACTTTTTTTGGTCGCCCTCTCCCGGCCCTGCCGCTTACCATCATATTTAGAACCCTCTTACATACATGGCTATCCTCCCTTCTCATTACATGTCCATACCAGGCTAACCTTCCACTCCTTAACTTCTCGGTCACTGGTGCTACTTTCACACTTCCTCTAATATACTCATTCTTAATCTTATCCAATTTTGTCACTCCACACATCCATCTCAACATTCGCATCTCCGCTGCATGCAATTTCCTTTCATTCTCCCCTTTGGTGGCCCAGCACTCTGATCCATACAGGATGACAGGTCTTACGATCGTCTTATAAATCTTCCCCTTTAGTTTAAGGGGCATTCTGGCATCGCAAATTGTTCCCGAGACCTGCCTCCACTTCATCCAACCTGCATTTATCCTGCTAGTAACATCTCGGTCAATGCCGCCGTCGTTTTGGAAGATAGAGCCGAGGTAACGGAAATCTGAGCAGACTCGAAGGGAAACACCATCTAAGACAATCGAAGAAAAACTGGATGGATCCCCGAAATCACAGAACAGATGTTCTGTTTTGGTCCTATTGATCTTCAACCCTGCGTTTTCCAGTTTTTCCTGCCATATTTCTAGCCTTCTCTGTACCTCAGCTCCATCCTCTCCAACAAGCACAATGTCATCGGCAAACAGCATGCACCAGGGTGCTTCCTCTTGTATGTTTGATGTCAGTGCATCCATTACCAGGAGGAACAAAAAAGGGCTTAAAGCCGATCCCTGATGCAAACCTACGCCCACATTGAATTTGTTAGTTTCGCCGGCTGCGGAGCGAACGTATGTAGTTGCTCTACCGTACATAGCACGGATAAGACGCAGGTATTTCCCAGGCACTCTTTTCTCTTTCAAAGCCCACCACAAGACTTCACGGGGTACCCTATCATATGCCTTCTCCAGATCAACGAACACCATATGCAAGTTCTTATGTACTCGTTTGTACTTTTCGCAAAGTTGGCGAAGTGAGAATATGGCATCCGTTGTTCCACGTCCTGGCATGAACCCAAACTGATTCTCTGTCACATTCGTCTCTTCTCTCATTCGTCTAGCAACAATCTTCTCCCATACTTTCATGCTGTGTGACATGAGCTTTATTCCTCTATAACTGTTACAGTCCTGTACATCACCCTTGTTTTTGAAAATAGGCACCAGCGAACTGATACACCATTCGTCAGGGATCGCCTCTTCTTGTAACAACTTATTGAAGAACAAAGACAGCCACGTCCATCCATCCACATCCAGAAACTTCCACACTTCTATTGGTATCTCATCTGGTCCAACCGATTTACCGTTTCTCATACTTTGGACAGCCTTTTGTACTTCTTCTATGCCTATCTCTCTAACAACTCCCATATTCAATGGAACATCTTCCAACACTCCACTCCAATTATTCTCTTCATTCATTAGGTTTTCAAAATATCTTTCCCATCTTTTTTTAATTTCTTCGTTATCTGACAATACTTTCCCCTTACTATCTTTTATACAATTAACGTAATTTATATCTTTTCCTCTTTTTTCTCTTGCTTTTGAAATTTTATATATCTTTTGCGTACCTTCTGGACTTTCCAGTGTTTTATATAAAGATTCTTGAGCATTGGCTCTTGCAATAGCCACAGCTCTTTTAGCTTTTAGTTTGGTTTCGTTATATTTTGTTATTTTACTATGCTTATCGGTTTGATTACTTTCATCTACTTTTTGCCACTCTTTAAATGCATTTTTCTTATCTTTTAGTGCCTGTTGTACTTCCTTATTCCACCACCATGTCTCTTTATCAATTTTTCTTTTACCTTTTGACTGTCCAAAAACTTCTTTTGCTACACGTCTAATGCATCCCGCCATCTCATTCCAACATTCATTCACGGTTTTATCTGCTAATTCTTTCATTTCGATCATTTTGTCAACTACTTGTTTTCTAAATTCCTCTGCATACTCTGGTTTTTCAATTAAGCTCCATTTAATTTTCGGTACTGTTTTTGTTTTGTTTCTATTGCTTTTGACTTTGGTTTTGATCTCTAAAACTAATAAACGATGTTGGGTTGTTAGTGATTCTCCTGGCAATACTTTACAATCCTTAACTGAACTAATTTTATTTCTTCGAAGTAAAAAGTAATCAATTTGTGTTTTGTGGTTCCCGCTTTTGTACGTAATTAAATGTTGGTCACTTTTTCTAAAGAAGGTGTTAATTATTGCTAGATCAAATGCTGAAGCAGTTTGGAGCAAGGCTTCTCCCTCAATATTTCTATTACCAAACCCCCATCCCCCATGCACTCTTTCGTAACCACTGTTCTTTTCTCCCACATGGCCATTAAAATCTCCTCCTACGTATATATCTTCGTCATCTGGGATATCTAGTATTACACTATCAAAATCTTCATAAAACTTTTCCTTCAACCTGTCATCACATCCAGTCTGTGGCGCATATGCGCTTATAATATTCAACACTAAGCCTTCTTTTATTACCTTTACTACTATTAATCTGTCCGTTATTCTTTTTACATCAGTCACACACTCTTTCAGCTCACTATCTAATATTATACCTACTCCATTTCTTTTCCCATCGCTGCCACAATAGTAAAATTTATAACCTTCCCCAATTTCTCTTGCTTTCGTTCCCTTCCACCTTGTCTCTTGCACGCACGCTACATTGATTCTTCTCCTCTTTAATACATCCGCTAACTCTCTTCCCCTCCCAGTCATCGTACCTATATTCCAACTCGCAAACCTCATCCTTATTTCCCGGACTCGCTTCTTACGTTGCACCCGTCCCTGATGCAACAACCCTTGTCCATTTCCCACAACTGCCGGGTGCTGCAACTGCGCGTCGCCTCGGGGGTACGCCCTAGCCCTATCGCCATTATTCTTTTTCGTACCTAACATGCTGTAATGGTTTTGGCTTGATGTTTTATGACCGGCCGCCTGCCTGACGTCAACCCTCTTTGGGAATGCTGTCGTTTGGTAGTATCCGCCACCAATCGGAAGAGGGCGTAATATGGTGTGTGCCCTCCTGAAACAGTATTGAATATTAAATTATTTATTTGGATAAAAATTTATAAATGGCATGGATAACACGGTCTGATTTTGATCGGCATTTCTATCAATTTGTTAAATGTAAAAAAGTAGTTATAGTGACGTAACTACAATAGTTAGACATATGATCTCGCGAAGTTTTTTGTAGATATTGATATATTCTAAAATATTGTCGAAAATTTTTTTGTCCTATCATTAATACTCTGCACAGCGTATGCGATGAAAGACATTTTATCTCTAACTTTTTTACATCCTCGTTTGGTTTTAATAGAAATTTCTAAAGATTTCTGTAGTAATCCAATACTAAATATAGCCTATGTTACTCAGTGATAATGTAGCTTTCTAATGAAAAGAGAATTGTTAAAATCGGTCCGGTACTTTTTGAATTTATTCGTTATATACAAAAATACAAATCTTTCCTCTTTATAATATAAGGGTAGATAAAAAATAGTATAATATCTCTGTGGTTTTGCCAATAATCACCACACTTGGCAGGCGGGTTGGTGATCGCAGTGCTGACCCTCTCTCACCGATAACGCTACTGCCTGTTATCAGTCTATGACATTTAGGTCACCGGGGAATGGATATAACAGTCCACGCAGTCCAACAAAAAAACAGTCAACGCAGACGAAGTCGCGGGTTCAGCTAGTATACTATATTCATTTTGCAGCCGATGGAAGTTACAGTCCCGATGTAAGCCTAAATGAATATATAAGGACTGTAGCTGATCTCCGCGGGACTAAGGTGATGTGCCAAGAAGGTGGATGTGGAGCTTGCATCGTATCAGTCCGTGCCTCATCGCCTCCAACTAATGAAGTGAAAACTTTTGCCGTGAATTCTGTAAGTATATTTTTTAATATATTAAGTCTTTGCTAAGGCATAGGCTAGAGAAACTCATGGGGAAATATGAAAGGAAAAAGACTCAGAGGTTGAATGCCCAAAACGATGGTCCGATCAGGTAGAAGGAACAGCTGGATATTAAAGCCAGTCAGGCAATTAACATAGCTACCAATCTGCTAAGATGGCACAACCTTCTTCTTTGGGACCATCAAGATGCTCAGTAATGAACCACGACCAGAGGAGGAAGAAGTACGTGCTGATATTATATAACTAAAAGTACTTATGGCATTTAGCAGCCCATTAACGTCCCGCTACTGGGCACAAGCCTTTGCACTCGTAAAAAGAAGGGCTTTAGAGCATAATTATCTAATGATCAGCTTGTTCGGCGACAGACCTGAGGACCTGGGCACAAGTGTCAAGGTTTGGATTTTGATGGCGTACTCTAACCCTGCGTCTCGGAGAGCACGTTAAACCGTAGGTTCTGTGCCTGATTTCTCTCCGGTCGTATCACATTGCCATTCCGTTCCACCTTGAGAGTGAAGCAATAGAGAGTGCACTTATTTTAGGTGACAGTGCACTCTTTCTTATAAGAATAATGATTTTCACAACAAAATTGTATACGTATGATATAAATATAGATGTTGTTAGACCTCAAATTGAAGAAACAACTGAAAACGTAACGTGTTACAATTTGAATAATGATGTAGCCCTGCGATAACATCTGGGACCATCCTTGTTTTACATGTAAACCTACAGCCGAGATAATAGTGTAAGGTACGGGAAAAGGGAGATAACGATTAAGGTGGCCAAACAGTTTTATCTCGAGCCTTACACAAGCTAATGCTTTCAATTGAATGTTTTATCATTGTATAAGTTAAGTCATACAAATAAACCGATCAGCAGTAAAACATTACATCGGAAGGGATGAAGAAATTTATACCCGAAGATTTTTTGGAAAGCATAGATGTAAAAGAACAACAAGGCTTATAATTTAGAGATATAAACAAATGAAAATCGATGTATATCGTAGCCTAGTAAGAGATAGTTTAGCTCTTATTTATTCTTTTAAAATTGAAAAGACACTAAATCCCAAAAGGCAATTTGAAATTAATAATGATAATTTAAAAACAATTGATGCAAATAAACGAGATCATCAAAACAAGGAATCTTAATATATTTAAGAACACCAGATTATTTTAGGAACAAATTAGTAATTATCAAACAATAATACAGTTCTAATGTTATGTGATGATACAGTGTATTGTGGAAATGGACTTCATCTAGATAAAGATACATAAAAGCCTTTAGTTGATGCAAATCATCAACATATTAGGCGTCTCAAAATTTTCGACATAAAGAATCCACGTATTTTTTAGAGCGCGATATTACTTTAAGAACAATTTAAAAACAATAATACATAGCTTCTTTGAAAAATTATTCAAAAATGATATAGTACATCATAACGTCAGTCCTTTTAAATTTTAGTGTCTTGTATCGGTGCTTTCTTGCCATAATTGGGAAATAACTACCGTTGAGGGTATTGGCAATCGTCAGAAAGGTTATCATGAAATTCAAAGCCGACTGGCTGAATTTAATGGCACACAATGTGGTTACTGCACACCTGGATGGGTTATGAACATGTACAGGTAAGAAGTAATTAATCCTGAGAGTATCAATGCCCAAAGTAACAGCATGATGACTCTAAACTAAAAGCTCTCTTATGAGTGCTAAAATCCAAAGACACATATTTTTAGGTTCCAAATCTGTATTTTTCCTACTTAAAAAGTAAAAGGGGAAGTACAAAGTCATAAAACAGTAAAATGCCCCTGCCTAAACGCCATAACCCTTGTCATTTTGCATGTAAATTCTCTAACAAAATGACTGGGTCCAACAGTTTTGTTCACAGTTTATGTGAGGGTGCACTATGGTTCCCCTAATTACTTACTTCAAACATTCTGTCCAATAAACTGTCGCATTCATTAAGGTACAAACAATATCAAGTACTCCATAATTTCTTATAGCAGCACCTTATAAAATATGGCTTCAGGAAACTTTTTAATGCTTATCTGTAATCTTTATTGATGGTGAATGATACCAAGTTTAACATTATAAAGGAAATTCTCTTTTAATAGATCGCATCACTCAATTTTTTCCTATAATTATATTTTACTAGGTTTTAGCCATATTTACAGTCAAAGGAGTGATTAAAACGCTAGGATATAATCTTGGAGTTCATTAAATACGCAATAGAAATCGTTATACTTTTATGATAAACTAAAAACACGCTTATTAAATTCTTTAATTTCAGCTTATATACAGCGAAAAATAAAAAATTAACTATAAAAGAAATTGAAAATTCATTTGCTGGCAACATGTGTAGATGTACTGGCTACAGACCCATAGCAGATGCCTTCAAGAGCTTTGCTAACGATGCTGACGATGTTTTAAAAAGAAAAGTAATGGATATAGAAGAACTGGCTTCATTCAAATGTTGTGGTGTCAAATGCCACGAAAACTGTAAACACAAAAATAGAAACAAACTAAACATAAGTGATTCTAAAGAAGACGATTGGTGTATTTTAGATAAAGATTACAACAATATGCTTGATATAAAAGGAGACAACTACAAGTGGTTTAAATTGTATAAACTAAGTGATGTCTTTCAAGCAATAAGACGATGTGAAGAATATAAAATTATAGCTGGAAATACTGGACAGGGTAAAATTATTGTGTAATTTACATTAACAATTTCAAATGAGAATAGATGCGATACAATTGAAGGTAACGCTAATTTAGTAACAATTAAATAGTCATTTTGCTTTTAGTCAGGTACCCACGTCTGAAGCCTATAATTTTAGACAAATTAGATAATATAATTTCTTTAAATTCAACTATCCAAATGACCGCTGTTGACATAGGCTCAATAAATTACTTTGCGTCTTCTATTGTTGCTACTACTGCTTTGAAAACTAAGTTTACTGAGAAGAAATCGGCTTAAACTCAGATATTGCTTTTTGAAAATAAATCTAATTGATTCTTAGAAGAAAACAAATATGCAAAGTAACGCATCAGTGGTACCTATGGTGCTGCAGGTGTCCATGGGCGGCGCTGATCACTTAACATCAGGTGACCCACCAGATTTGTCTGCCATAACTATAAAAAACCTAAGGCTTTTAATAGGGATCTAGTCTGGAGTAATTCAATCCTTTTCTGCTTTCCTTCTTGAATAATTATGTCTTGTAAAAATGTTTTTACAATTCCGAAAGATGTATTTTCTACCTTTGGGCACTTATTTTAAAATTTGGTTTAAGGTAATGATAATTAAAATAGATGATATTAATTATAGGAGTATACCATGTGACAAAATACCCAAAATGTGTGATCGATATATCCAGTGTCGCAGAGTTAAAAGGATCCCTTATAGATGTCAACTTGGTATTAGGAGCTGCAATGTCACTGTCGGAAATGATGGAGGTTTTCCAAAAGCTTTCATCTGAAAACGAAAATTTCTTTTATCTAAAAGAATTTTATAAACATTTAGATTTAGTTGCACATATTCCTGTCAGAAACGTAAGTAAATTTCACATTATAGTTATGATCTACTATTTCGCTTACATGCAAAACTGTCATGAAATATATTGAATAATTTGGTAATGATTTTGATAGTAGGATTTCTTTGGTCAAATTCGAAAATTTGTAGGACTTTTTATTATTATTTTTTTATTATTTTTTATTGGTGACAAATTAGTGCTTGACTGTGATCTCACCTGATGGTAAGTGATGATACAGTCTAAGATGGAAGCGCGCTAATCTGTTAAGAGGCGATATACCCCTTACGGTTTCTACACAACATCGTACCGGAACACAAATCTCTTTGTTTGGCGGTACGTGTTTGCTGGTAGGGTGGTAACTAGCCACGTCCGAAGCCTCGATTAGTCCAGACTCAGACAAATTAGAAAATACATTTTCCTAAATTCGTCCTACCGGGGATCGAACCCGGGACCTCCGCTAGCAAAGCGAATACTCGCACCACTGCGCCAGCGAGGCCGTAAATTTTTTTATTTAGATGGTTCACTTGGATATCCTCCTTTTATCATCATCATTACAATATGGTTTTAAGTTATTATATTTCGATTTTCGTAATTCATTCACATCATCACTTCTTAACCACATCAGCATTTTCATCTAATTCCTTCATTTATAAATAAACTGAGACATGTATCATCAATTATACTCATTGAAAAATAGAGACATGTTTAATTTGTTAAAGTTGAAATTGCAATTGTAACTACTGCATATGTCTTGTTTGTGATTTTTTTTACATTCACAAATTCTGCCGTTATTAGTATTTCAGCTTCTTGGTGCATAATCCTGCATCTTAATTTTTTATAGAAAGTAGATTCTTCTTGTGAGAAGTAGTTATTACTAACTGCTGTTGTTTTTCTTTGACGAGTAAGCTCTTTAAGCTCTCTTTAACGCGACGTTTTAACTGGTTTTTATTTATTTATTGCGAACCATCAGTAGTTACTACACTTAATGGCTTATAATATAAAAATTTACATCTCAGCCACAACATGAGTTAAAATTAAATAAATCTAAAAATACAATAAAATATGAATTATATAAAAAATTTTAAAGTTTAAAAAAAAAACTTTAAAAATTGACAAATAAATGGCTCTACGTATGTATGCTTATATTGAGAGATCGCATCCCTCTAAAATTCCGAAACTACATTCCGGAAGATTGCATCTGGTACAACAAATGTTCCCAATTTGACTCAAGCATTAGATTTTGGTATTTTTATATTAATTTGTCTTAGTATTTGTGGGGCATCCAATGAATTACGCATTATTTTGTATTGAAAGCATTGATCTTGTTATTTTCTGCGTGAAGAGAGACTAATATCAAATATTTAAGTCTTTCATTGTAATTCGTTAAAGTTTTATTGCCATTACAAAAAGGGAAAGGTGTCTTAGGAGTCGTTTTTGTACTCTTTCCAATCGTAAACCATGTGTATAATAAGAAGGCGACCATACCACACAGCAATATTCCAAGATGCTTCCAACGTAAGGATTGTATAAAATGAATTTGGTTTTGCTGTTCTTAAATGTTTTGTTGCCTTTTTGATGCCTTAGCAATAACATTATCGATATGTGGCGCGAAGGTAAATTTACTGTCGAAAATTATGCCTAAATGTCTTATTTCATTTTCTTTCTTTTATTTCAATTAATTTAAATGTCATATGTTTATAGATTGGTACCATCGGTGGGAATTTATATCTAAAGCATGCACATAACGAATTTCAATCGGATCTATTTGTACTATTTGAAACTGTCGGTGGAATGATTACAATAGGTAAAAAATTTAACTAAATATCTTCACAAATATATAAACCACCCCCTTATCCAACATAACTTTCGAAGAATAAAGGTAAGGTAAGTAGCAGCCCAGTAACGTCCCACTGCTGGGCACAGGCGAGGAGAGAGGGTTTTTAGAGCATAGACCCACCACGCTGCTCCACTGCGGATTGGCAGGCATAGTACACAAGTGCATTCTCTATTCCTACACTCTCATAGGTGTCTCCGATGTGTCGGTAATCCGACACTACAGGAGGGAGAGATCGGGCGCAGGACCCCCAACTTCCTAACTTCGGGCAAATATTGAGAAAATCTTAATAGAAAACTCAATATTGATTTTTGAATTGGCCCGACCCGGGACTCGAACCCAGGATCTCATGTCTGTAGTCGAACATGCTAACCACTAGACCAATGAGGCAGTTCGAATGCTGACGCATAAAAATGTTTCGATATGAAACGTCATTCCAATGCAATGAAGCTATATACAACAAGAAGCCATATTTTTACATTTAGTTATGATAATTAAAAGACAATCTAATTTCTTGTTTTAGCTGAAGCAATGAATAAACAACGGACAGTAAAATTAGTAGATTTCTTAAAGATAGATATGAATGGAAAAGTAATAATAAATATCATATTACCCCCATTATCAAAATGGTATCGGGTAAAAACTTACAAGGTACGTATTGTTTATGGTATAATGATGCGAGAACCCACTTTACTAGCAGCGAACCCAGATTCGATTCCAACAAATTAAAACTTTACATGGACATAGTTGTTGCTTAGCTCTGTTGCTGCGTAAAATTCAATAGAGTTGCATTACTTTTATCAGTTTATCGCGTTACGAAATGGTAAAGACAATTTAAATGATATGCATACATACATACATAGCTTCACGCCTCATTCCCATAGGGGTAGGCAGAGACAACATCCTTCCACTTGCCACGATCCTTGTATATCTCCTTCGCTTCTTTCATTCTCATTAAACCTTTCATACAAGTTCGTCGGTTTAGAGTACTCTTGACCTGGCCGTTATTTAAAAAGTCCTGGATTTGGTCCAGGAACGTTCGCCTTGGTCTTCCCCTTCCAACTTTCGCATTCACTCTTGACTCATAAATCCTTTTTGTCAGCCTCCTTTCATTCATTCTCTCTACAAGCCCAAACCATCTAAGCATACCTTTCTCAATTTTAGTCACTACGTCTTCTTTTATACCACAACGTTCTCTTATCACACTATTTCTTACTCTGTCACTCAGTTTTAATCCACTCATGCTTCTCAACGCTCTCATCATGGTAAAGATTACAATTGCTCTATATTATCATAACAGTGTTATGGCACGGTGTAATCATGAATGTTGCTCATAATTGTAAAGATATTATGCACATGCATGTTAAACTAATTAATGCGCACATACACACACACACACACACACACATACACATACACACACACATACACACACACACACCATATATGCCAAATTTATTTGTTTTAATTGTTTAGTTATTATGAACAACGTGTTTTATATACGCAAAGACGTTGATCACTGCAACACAGTTTATACTACTGCAGTATCATCGTCTCTATATATTTAAGATGCCACTGTTTTATACTGTTCCTTAATTAATAAATATTCTTATTCTTAATATTCTCCGTATTTACTTTTAGACCAAGTTGCATTTATATTGCTATTCGTTACTTTACTTTTTTTTGCATTTCTTTTTCCTTTTGTGTAGATCACATTTAACTTAATTTAGTTTTGTTTTCAATAGTGCTGTATACACCTGTAATGGAGAGACATACTAATGTCTAGTGATAGGTCGAGGGTGTATCTATCTCTAAATAAATAACTGGGCTGTGTTAACCAGAAAAGTTTCACGCACTTAAATAGCGTGAAGTGGTATTATAGTTTACAGTGTTTCGTAGGAGAAAGATCCAGAAATCCAACGGATTAGGCTGAGAAACAGCTGACAAACCAGTAGTTCCATTGGTCCTGGTCTATCGACAACTAGATTCAAATTACCGCAGAAGAATCGAATTCACGTATCTAGGTTTTTTTTAATCAAAATGTAATAAACACAGCAACCTAAATAATATTGAAATAAATGTTGTCTGATCTCCAAAAATAAGAACTACTGGGCAAAGAGCTAAAACGACTGAATCTATTAAAGTAGTAATACTTTTACTTTATATATTAATTATTCTATTTGCAATAAAGCGTGTATATCTATATCGTTGCGTGCTAAAATAATCTATTGATATTACAGATAATGCCACGCTCTCAAAATGCTCACGCAATTGTAAATGCTGGATTTCTCTTCAAGTTCAAAAATAATGGTGCCATAGAAAGAGCATCTATTGTGTATGGTGGTATATCACCTAAATTTGTCCACGCTGTTAAGACAGAAGCGGATTTAGTTAACAAAGACCTTTTCACTGATAAAACTTTACAAATGGCTTTGAAAAACCTGTACGCAGAAATAAATCCAGAGGAAATGCCTCCAGAACCATCGGCACCGTACAGGAAGATGCTGGCCTTAGCTCTCTATTACAAGGTTTGTTGCTAATGCGAGTTAATTGTTTGCTCAAGTAGGCTTAACAATGTCTTTTGCATCGTCAAAGCTATTGTTTTAGAAAGTTGCTTCTGTTGAGGAAATTCCAGTAGGAAACGACCATTTTTACGTAATTGAAATATTTTTTTTTGTGAGTCTTAATGTAAAAATTATCATTGGCTCAATTAAATTGAATAGAATACGGTTGAATAGAATAAAAAATATATCAAAAATAGTCTGATTATGTAACAATCAATTGACCTTTATAAAAAAATCAATAAGCTACGTGAAATAGTATAATTAGTTATCGTACTATTTCACGTTGTAGGGAAATTTATGTCCATTCGAATGGATTACAAAGCAAAACTAATTTATTTACAGGTTTTTTTTTTATGAAATTAAGTATTACTTGAAATTGTAATTCAAGATAGCTGATCATCTTCATATCCGTTAACATATTATATTTGGCTTTTTTGTGAGGTAAAATAAATGTAAAGCTATTTCTGTGTATGCATAATGTGCACATAAATATATGATAATACATACATACATAGCACCACGCGTCATTCCCATAGGGGTAGGCAGAGACAACGTCCTTCCACTTGCATATCTCCTTCGCTTCTTTCATTCTAATTCAACCTTTCATACAAGTTTCTTGTTTAAAATATCCTGGATTTGGTCCAGGAACGTTCGCCTTTGTGTTCCCTTCCAACTTAGGCATTCACTCTTGACGCATAAATCCTTTTTCATTCTCTCTACATGCCCAAACCATCTAAACATACCTTTCTCAATCTTACTCACTACGTCTTTTTATATACCACAACGTTCTCTTATCACACTATTTCTTACTCTGTCACTCAGTTTTAATCCACTCATGCTTCTCAACGCTCTCATCTCTACCGCATTTATTTTACTTTTGTAATTCTTCTGCCATACCCAACTTTCACTACCATACATAAGTGTTGGCACCAACGCTCCAGCATGCACAGCCAGTCTAGCCCTTTGAGACACCATCTGGCTATTCATAAAGGCGTGCAGAGCACCATTTACCATATTCCCTGCATTCACTCTCATTTCAATCTCTCTTTCACTTGCAAGCACCTCTATTACTTCATCATCAGCATAGAGTAAACATTTGATGAGTCATTTTTTCCTTCGTAACCATATGATTATAAGATCTATAATATAAAAATGAATCGCAAAATATGTTGGTAAGTGCGGAACTCAACTACGCCTGTGCCACTTTCGCCAATTCTTTTTTTTAAATGTTCCTTGAAGCCCAATGATGGTTTTTACGGCGAGAAAAGTTCGAATAATTGCAAGGGATAGCTCCTAAAAAGGGCCCTTTTCTGTTTCCCATGCAAACGTTTTCTAACTTAGATTTAGAGTCAATTTGACCTTTATTGCAGATTCAATAAAGTTTATAATAAATTACAACTACTCACTGTTATCTAAGCAATGTAGGTGTGTTCCTAACGTCAAAGAGTCAATTTGCACTTTATTCCCGCTGCACAAAGTTCAAAAACAATTGATCGTTCGTAAAACTGAAATCTGCCACATTCCAAATCTTTTTGACAGAACGAAGTCTGTCGGGTCTGCTAGTATATTATAAAAATATACATTCATATTCCTATATTATTTAATAAATAAGAAATGCAATATTATTTTATTGTAATTTTTTTTATTTTATTGTTACGGTATCTATATTGTTTCGTATATAATATAAACTACTTAGTTAAGCATAGTCTTCGGTTATTTCTGTGGTCCACCTTTATCTAAAGGACTTAGGAACTTGTTTTACACCACTCTTACATGTAAGTAAGTGCAGTATCTTTCAGGCAACGTTAAGCACGAAATAAATTACTAAACTAAAAGGTAGGTCTTTGTAGTAAATTGCTCGTTAAGCATACGGACATGTAGTAACGAAGATTTGGATCATGTGAACTAATCTAGATGAACTTTTCATTTAAAACAACACTCAGTACAGAAGAATTTGTAGATCCCAGCAAAAACAAGTGGGCAACTACTGAAGTTTAGATCGAAATTCAGAGACATGGTCATATTGCTACATTTAGGAGACGCTCAATTTTATCTTAGACTATCTTTCATCACATTAATGTCTATAAATGTTATTAATACTACGTAACCGACTTTGATGATTGACAACCGAGTAATATTTAAGTGTAAAACCTGCTCTCAATGAAGTCTTACTTAAGTCCCACATTTAAATTTCCAAAGACGAAGTTGCGCAAATCAAATGACAAAAAAAAGTATTATTTTTCCATAATTGCAGGCAATTTTATATCTATGTCCCGACGGTAAAATGAACGCAAAGTACCGTTCTGGTGGTGAAGTAATTAAAAGGAATAATTCAAAGGGTACACAAACTTTTGATACCGATGAAAGTGTATGGCCATTAAACAAACCGGTGCCAAAATTAGAAGCATTGGTTCAATGTAGTGGTGAAGCAATTTTTGCAAATGACCTACCGAAACAAACGAACGAAGTTTATGCAGCCTTCGTAACTGCTGATGTCACACCCGGCAGTGTTTTCAATGGTTTTGATACTTCGGAAGCTTTTGTAAGTAGCATTATATTATTAAATTATTAAGGTTAAAAAAAATCTATTGAAACTAATGGGCACATTGATGAAATTGCAATTTGTAAAGATGGCATTCATAAACTTTTTGTATTAATACTTTTTATAATGCGCTTACGTAATTTAGTAATACAACATTCATCGGTAATTATAATTAATCTTATGATAACCTTAACGTCAATAGTATTTTTTTATGCATTTGGATCCCAATCGTTCCTTTTCAAGATTTATTATTATTAGACAATAACTTAGAAGTACTTTTATCCAGTGATTGATTTTTAGCCATAACAATGTAATGTTACATTATCTATACTTGTGTATTCACGCTCCTTATTGTACCCTTCGTTAATAAGGCTATATATGTTTCTTATTTTACTATCATTATTATATAATAACCATAACGTAATTATTTTAAGATAAGTCAAATGGTTTTTTGTAGAAAATTCCAGGAGTCATAGCATTTTATTCTGCAAAAGATATCCCAGGAATCAACAATTTTACTCCTACCAATATTCCCATTATCGTTACTGAAGAGGAAGTTTTATGTTCACGTGTTGTTAAGTTTAATGGGCAACCAGTAGGTGTCATTGTGGCCAATAGAGAAAAGATTGCTATACGTGCTGCAAAATTAGTAAAAGTGCAATATGCGTCGCGTTCAACAAAACCACCTTTATTAACAATTAAGAATGTCTTGTCATCACCAGAAAGAAATAACCGTGTGTCGACTGATAAAATTATCAAACCTAGTGAAAAAGGTAATGATACAAAAAGCGTTGTTAAGGATGAAGTAGTTTTGGATACTCAATACCATTACTATATGGAACCACAAACATGTGTTGTAAACCCAACAGAAGATGGGCTGGACGTGTATTCTTCCACACAATGGCTAGATTTGAGTAACATAGGTATAGCCCAATGCCTAAACATTCCTGTAAATAGGTAAATATAATATAATTTAAATAGTAGTGTTTCATAATGAGGTAAAAATAAAAATTGACGTTAATTTGTTTCTAGTGTTAACATTATAGTACGAAGAGTTGGTGGTGCTTACGGTGGTAAAATAACAAGATCTAGTCAAGTGGCTTGTGCTGCTGCTTTGGTTGCACATTTGCAAGGAAAACCATGCAGATTTATTTTATCTGTTGAGGATAATATGAGAATTATAGGCAAAAGAGCTCCAACGTATTGCACACTTGAAGTAAGTTAAATGAAAGATTTTTGACATCTAATTCAACCTGATGATGATGTTAAAGATCTACTTAAAGCCAATGCTATGATTAAACGAAATGCGAACTCTAACTTTGTTAGCGCAGTTTCCGGCTAAGTACATATAGTAGAGTTTTATCCTTGTTAATTTATCTTTTTGAAATCTTTATTTATTGTCAGGGCTTTTGTAATTTACATACATGTCAGCCCTATTGTTCCTTGTTCTTAATTACTAATCACAAGTTATCCATATATACTCTTAAAATCTAAATATGTTACTTAACTAATTATATATCAATAAATTTAACACAAGATATATAAAACTTAAATATAGTTCTAGCTGCCCCAGAATTTGGTTCAGCAAGAATGCTATTAAAGTAACCAATATCATATTTATTTATATTAAGTAGTGACCAGGCTTGTTCTCTTATACCGCTGATCCGAACACATTCCATTAAGTAATGTTGCACATCTTCCGGTGTACTACACACTAAACAATTTGGAGATACTACTTTTTTCATTAAATATGCAAATTACCTTAATGGAACATGTCCAGATCGCAGCCTAAAAACAGCAACTGTATATGGACGATTCAAATTTGAGTGTACGTGCCACGGTGTATTCGAAGGTGAAATTTGCAGAGTTTTGTACCATATTCCCTTGTGTATGGATCTAATTTCAAAATGGTTTTTCCATAAAGCGTAACAGCCTTTCTTAAATTTCGGGAGAATCTCTGTAACTGATGGTACGATTTCTAAATTATTACCTTCTGATATTGCCAGTTTCGCCAGATCATCTACTTGTTCATTTCTATAGAGGCCAATGTGAGACGGAATCCACTGTATTTTTATAAAAATATCCCTACATTGGAAGTCATTCAGCATTTTAAGAATGGAAATAGCTGTCCCAGTACCTCTGTGCCCAGAGGCGCATCGAGCTAAATGCTGAATAGCACTTCGACTATCACTAAGAACTACAATCTTGTTTTGTCCTATAGTATTAGCATATTTTAGAGCTTCTAGTATACCTACAAGCTCAGCAGTCATGATTGAAACTTGTGAATTTATTTTGAACTTTCCATATGAGTTATATTTTGGATCTAAATAAGCCGCGCCGATACCCTTATTAGTTTTGGAACCATCCGTATACAGCATATGCCACCCTTCATATTTTAAGCTTAATTCTTCTAGAATGTGGAACTTAAGTGAACATAAATCATAATCTTTTTTAGATGTATTAACACTTACAAGATTATCTTCTAAAACATTTATTACTTTAATGTTTGTTGTCCAAACGTCTAAGGAGAAGATTTCAATAGATGATGCAACTACTTCGTTTTTTATTTCATTATAAATTGTTACAAGTAAAGGAGCTTTTTTCTTTCTCCAATAAGTACTCTGACAAACATTATATAATTCGTTCAATAGAAATAGTGTTTTATTGTTTTAAAAGATTTAGCTTTTAAACAGTATTTTATACCAAGATATCTTCTTCTTATACATAAAGGAGAAATACCAATTTCACATTCCATGACATGTATTGGTGTACTCTTTATAAAACTGCCAACTATACGCAACGCCTGATTTTGGATTTTATTCATTTTCGAAATATTAACATTAGCACTATTATCAAACAAGAAACTACCATAGTCGAGTCTACTCCTAATGATGGAAATATATAAACGTCGTAAATGTTTTGGATATAAGCAAGGATCTTCCATACCCAAATGTTTGTTTTCATACAATGCAATGTAAAAACAATAAAGATGTAAATTTACTTTTACAGTGAATTAAAAAAAATGTTCTTGACATGTGTCTACTTTCTAAACGGTCCCCTCAGTTCCAGCATATTTATTTAAAATTCTAATTAACATTGCTAGCTGTAAATGTCACACACACGTTAATCTACTGTACGTGACATGATAATTATTTTACGCATTTATGACTCACGTTTTATAAAAAAAAAGTATTATAATATGTAAAAATGTTAAAACTTATGATGCTTAAATTCTTTTGGCACGTGTTTTGTTCTTTTCATGTTCTGCTCTTCAAAAAGAAATACAAGCTTAATCCACAGAAATTCTATTTCAATTTATAAATAATTCGAGCTTTCCTCGTTCACAGTGACATTGTTTGTATATACTAACTCTAATATTACTTTGTATATATGTATTAGTGGTCAAGACCTACCTTTTTTACCCCATATAATCTTTCTTCTTAACCCTAAAGATGCCAAGTTGCCAATAAGACTATTCATTATAAACCATATTCTATTGTGTATTCATTAAATTTATTTGGGTATTTATCTAAGGCAGGTGTAAACGAAGAAGGAGAAATACAATACCTCAATAATATGTACTATCAAGACAATGGTTGTTCCATTAATGAGACGATAACTGGGATGACTATAAACCATTTCCCCAGCTGCTATGATTCTAAGCGCTGGCATATTGAAGCTCGAAGTGTTCTCACGGACATCCCTTCAACGACTTGGTGTAGAGCACCAGGTATGCTTAAACATAATAATAATTACTTTAAATTTTAATCACAACCTTGCTCTAAATTGGTTACAAATGTGTCACAGCCAAATATTCAAATACCAACTGATTGTACAGACCTAAATACTGGCATTTTACAGGAAGGCGCTACAACGGTGTTCCCAATCACTTATTCATGAATTTCTTCCAGAATGTGCACGTTTCTTTATGATAATTTATTTTGTAATGTTAGATTTCATGACTAACTAGAAAGTATACTTAATAGTACCCAGTTGCAATTCTAAGTCTCAAGTTGACGTTACTCTGAACAAAATCAAACTCTTCATCAAAAATATTTTAGTTGTCATTGACTAATTATATATCTTTACCTCAGTTGGGCAGCGTTATATCTCACAGTGCCTGAAGACGAAGCTCTTCGAACAGTGCGTGTTGCCAGTTATGACCTACGGCTCCGAAACGTGGTCGCTGACTATGGGCCTTATTCGAAAGCTCAGAGTCACTCAGCATGCGATGGAGAGGGTTATGCTCGGAGTTTCTCTACGCGATCAAATCAGAAATAAGGAGATCCGTAGCAGAACCAAAGTCACCGACATAGGCCTATGAATCGCGAACCTGATGTGGCAATGGGCGGGGCACATAGTCTGACAGACCGTTGGACGTTGGGACCCGAAGGTGCTGGAGTGGCGAGCCCGCACTGGAAGGCGCAATGTAAGGAGACCCCCACAAGGTGGACCGACGACATAAAGAGGGTCACCGGTAGCTACTGGAAACCAGGCGGCGCAAGACTGGGCCTTATGGACGTCATTACGTGAGACCTATGACCAGCAGTGACCGTTCATCGGTTGAAGCGACGATGACGACGAATTATATATCTTTAATTAGTTTTTTTACGGCTACAACGTTTAAAGTTATACCTACGTAAATTGCAGGGTCTACCGAAGGTATTGCTGTTACCGAATATCTTATGGAACGCATAGCATACAGTATAAACAAAGATCCCATTGAAGTTAGACTGGCCAATATGAAAAAAGAAAACAACCCAATACCAGAACTAATTGAACAATTAAAAAGGGATTCCAACTTTGACAGTAGATTGGAAGATGTTGAAATATTTAATAGAAATAATAGATGGAGGAAACGATCACTTAAATTATTACCGATGACGTACGATCTATTTTACTTTGGTCCCTTTAATTGTCTGGTATCAGTATATCATGGGGATGGGACAGTAGCTGTAACTCATGGTTGTATTGAAATGGGCCAAGGTATAAATACAAAAACAGCTCAAGTTTGCGCTTATGCTCTCGGTATTCCCTTAGAAAAAGTTATTATAAAACCAAGTAATAGTTTCACATCTCCCAATTGTATGGCAACTGGGGGCAGTATTGGAAGTGAATGTATCGCATACGCTACATTAAGGGCTTGTCAAATCTTAAAGGATAGGTTGCAACCTATACGACTTAAATTAGGTAATCCTTCATGGGAAGAACTTGTAAGAGATGCATTTTTAAGCGGTGTATACCTACAGGCTTCCTATATGTATTCTACGAACGAACCTGTAAAGCCTTATGATATTTATGGAGTCGTAGCATTAGAAGTAGAAGTTGATATTTTAACTGGGAACCACGATGTACTAAGGGTTGATCTGCTTGAAGATACCGGAAGAAGTTTGAGTCCTATAATTGATGTTGGGCAGGTAATTGAATCTAATAAATAATGAATTGCTTTAGAGGTAACCAATGTACAAAATGAAATGTAATTTTTATAGATCGAAGGAGCATTTGTAATGGGATTAGGTTATTGGACATCGGAGAAAACAGTTTATGATAGTAAAACAGGAAAATTGCTCACTGACCGAACGTGGACATACAAACCACCTGGGATTAAAGACATACCTGCTGATTTCAGAATATATTTCCGCCGGAACTCTAGTAATAAAAATGGCGTTTTACAATCGAAAGGTACTTTTCAATTTCTCATTCGGTGGCTTTGTTAAATGTCGTAAAAAGGAAACAGACAGAGGAGCATTTGTATTTGTAATATTACCCTAACTATTCCTAGCAGTAAAAACCATTACTAAGTGTCTTGACGAAAGTAGCTACTGATAAATTTCAAGTCAATCGGGCAAATTATTTAAGGAAGCTCGTTAAAAATGAGCAAATTAGGGTAGGCACTGTAACCAGCTTATAGGTTATTTTATTATTTATTAGAAATCACAAAAGACCTACTTTGCACTATTAATATATGTTGTTTACAGCGATGGATGTTTTGAATTCGCAATTACGTAGTCTTTTGGACTGTCTTAGACAGTTTTCATTATTGCAACGATATGTAGACTTTATGATATATTTATTTAACATATTTCATTATTATCTTCAAAATTTAGCAACAGGAGAGCCTGCTTTTTGTCTAGCAGTAGTGATAACGCATGCAATACGGGCGGCTGTACGCGCAGCGCGATTGGATGCTGGATATACCGATCAATGGGTACAACTTGGTGAGAACCTTGAATCCTTAAAATTTCTTTGAATACTTTTTGAAATTAAGATCTGCTAAATGTCCACTTCTATAAACCACGAACAATCGGTGCATTTCCCAGCTTTTGCCATCACGTTGGCGAGCAGACTACCTCCTTGGTCTAGTGGTTACCATGTTCGACTACAGACATGAGGTCCTGGGTTCGAGTCCCGGGTCGGGCCAATTCTAAATCGATATTGAGTTTTCTGTTAAGATATTCTCAGTATTTGCTCTGTGTTATGTAGTTATTGGTGTGCTCCACGCCTGTGCCTCGGAGAGCATGCTAAACCTTCGGTCCTGCACCTGATCTATCTCCACGAGTGTCAAATTGCAATAGAACTTGTGCACTATATCTGGCAACCTGCAGTGGAGTAATCTGGTGGATCTATGCTCTAAAACCCTCTCTCCTATGAGTGGCGAGGCCTGTGCCCAGTAGGACGTCAATGGACTGCTACTTACTTTACTTACCTTAATTTTTTCTTTACGATTACAGGATATCCTTGCACCACTGAAAGTATCTTCATGTCACTGCAACATAAATTAGAGCATTTCAAATTAAAATGAATTGAAGATGTGCCAGATTCATTCAAAAGGTCACCTTGTATTTGGTCCTATAATTGACAATTAGGACTGACTGTAGCTTAATTGGCAGTTGCTGCATTGACGTCGTCGAAAGCGGACGTGTTTTGATTTAGTTGTGTCTACTATTATTATTTAAGTGCTCGATGTAACTAGCTATAAGTGTAATTATATGTAATTTAACAAAACTTAGTATAGTTTTATTTCTAGTATTAATGTAATCACTTTCAGTGATTACATTAGTGATATTGAAAGGAGAGTAAATGCAGGGAATATGGTAAATGGTGCTCTGCACGCCTTTATGAATAGTCAGATGGTGTCTCAAAGGGCCAGACTGGCTGTGCATGCTGGAGTGTTGGTGCCAACACTTATGTATGGTAGTGAAAGTTGGGTATGGCAGAAGAATCACAAAAGTAAAATAAATGCGGTAGAGATGAGAGCGTTGAGAAGCATGAGTGGATTAAAACTGAGTGACAGAGTGAGAAATAGTGTGATAAGAGAACGTTGTGGTATAAAAGAAGACGTAGTGACTAAAATTGAAAAAGGTATGCTTAGATGGTTTGGGCATGTAGAGAGAATGAATGAA